>CM047879.1:20626900-20923726 GCA_026212405.1 Petrea volubilis | reverse complement strand
CCGGGCATATTTCGACCTGCAGGACCGGCCGTTCCGTTCCCCCAGGATCCACATCGAGTCCTCTCGACGGGAACCGAACAGCCCTCGGCTTCCCTCCTTGTCGGCTTACTGGGCATAACGATTTCTTCTAGAAGTCCTCCCCTCGACATAACGTTCGATATGCGTATCGATCGGGGCCCATTCCGCGTTCAACGGCTCCCTGCAGGCATTAAATGCTCCGTCAGACAAGGCATGGGGGAGCCACCTAACCCATGCCTCATTAATGACCCTACCCCCGAGTCTACAGGGTGCGCACGTCGGCCCCCAGCAGCCTATTTGGCTAGGTGGGCCCCCGGGGAGCGGGGCCTATTGGTACATGGTATAAATACCCCTGCATTTATGGTAAGTGGGGACATTAATTACATTCAACGCCCTTACTCTGTTCAAATTACTAAAAACCGATCCGCTGACTTAAGCATCGGAGGGTCATAGCCGAGACCCATCTCGGCTAGCTCACGTTGCTATTTCCCTTTGTTGCAGGCCAACTTCCGATCAAACACATCCATTTCCATAACCGACCAGGGTAATCGACGGAGTCGAACAGCTCCCAAAAACGAACCGCATCATTTGGCGCCGTCTGTGGGAAAAAATTAGCTGCAACCAAGGAAGGAAAAATGGTAACTACTAGAAGGAATCCCTCTGGAGTCCGGAGCACCCCAGCGGCAAGGGAGGACCAGCATTCTGTCCATAACCTCCCTCCGCCGCTGCCACCAATGGTGAACCTCCCACGGCACAAAGGATCTGGCGGGTTCATCACGAGCGCAAGTGAAACGCCCCTCTGGCACCAGCTCATACCGACCTCCGAAGTCGGGCTCGTGACCCTCCTGTGGGGACAGGCGTCCCCGCGCCCAACACGGAGGAGATGATTACTATTCCCTTGAAAGGTTGAGGGACTTCGTGGGGGCAGTGCAACCTGCAGGCCTTTGAGAGGCTCAAAGAAAGCGTTGTCCGCGCCCCGACGGGCCGAATCGGGCGGGGAGCCCAGTCGGTCGCATGGCTCAGTCCCACCAAACTTCGGGCCGGGCGGCAAGTTCTCGACCATCCCGGGTGGACGAAGAGAGGCTGAATCAAGCCATCACGACAGGGTTCCCCATCGCCAGTACCCAGATTTGGGGCGCTCTCATCGGGCCCCCGTTCTGGGGAATTCGAGGGTCGACCCAGCCCTCGGGGAACTCGAGCAGATGAGGAACCAGCTCTACCACTTGACCCAGAAGATAGCTGACCTTGAGCAGCGGACGACAGAATTGAACCATATGATGGGCAAGGATCCTCCTCGATCGGTATCACGGTCGAAGGCAGAGGGCCTTCGCTCGACATATTCGGGAAGAGAGGATCGGTCTTCACGACCGGGTTCGGTCAATCTTCCCACTATGATGGGAGTTCCGATCCAGACGACCATTTGCTACAATTTGAGAATGCCATCGATGTCTATCGACTTTCAAATGGAATGATGGCCAAGTTTTTCGCAACCACCCTCTCGGGGTGGCACGACAATGGTTCGCCCGGCTCGAGCCTGAGTCGATCCACTCTTCGAGGAGCTGGCCGATCGTTTTCTGCACCATTTTGCGGCCAAGAAGGACACCAAATTAACCACACCCACCTACACGGAATCCGCCAGCAGGAGGGCGAGTCCCTCCGGGATTTCATGACCCGGTTCAACAACGAAGTTCTGCGGGTCGACGACCCACGGATCGATTTTGTTAACTTCGCCCTATACATCGCCCTCCGCCACGAAGATTGCGCAAAGGCCATTGTCCTTAAACCCCCACGGTCGATGAGGGAACTTCAAACACTCACTTCCAGCTTTATGATCTCCGAAGAGATGCACAACATCAAACATGGGGATAAGGAGAAGAAGGAGCCCAAAGAAAAGAAGAAAAAGGGAGGGCATAAGAAAGACAAGGAGCATCGAGAGAAGCGGGAATCGCCGATCAAAAGATACTCCGACCTCACAACCCCTGAACTCCTCTCGGGGTCACATCTTTTCGGTCACTGATCGAAAGTTGTTCAAAACGCCGAACAAGATCACCGAGGGGAAGGGGGCAAGGAAATCAAGGAAATACTGTGCCTTCCACAAACAGTATGGGCATGTCACCGACGACTGCTATGCCCTTCAAAGTGAGATCGAACGCCTCATACGAAAGGGCCTACTCAAAAATTCGTTGCCGCTCATATGGAAGCTCCGACCCAAAGAGAACGATCGCGATCTCCTCGCTCCCCCCTGGCGAGCCACAAAGCATCTCCTCTCGGAGGAGCGGGAAGGGGAGCGATCGATCACCTACCGACCAGAGGATTCATCAACACTATTGCTGGGGGACCGAACGGTGGGAGATTCTCGATCGAGCAGGAAACGCACGGCACGGAAGCTGGAGCAAGGAAGTACGGGATCACCTGCTCCCGATCGAGTTCATCAAGTCAATAGCATCGAGTCTAACACTATTGTATTTAGCGATAGGGATATCGATGTAAACGCCCCATGGGGGAGAGGTGAGTCACCCGACGTCCCGATGGTGATCACTGTTGACGTGTCAAACTTTATTGTGGCACGCACCATAGTCGATAATGGAAGCTCAGCCAACGTTCTTTTTTTACTCCGCGCTCCAAAAAATGAACCTAGGAAATATAACGATGCAGCCGGTCAATACCCCACTTGTGGGTTCGGGGGGTCGGAAATCACACGATCGGCACCGTGCGAATGCCGACCTCTCTAGGGAAGCACCCGAAGGCGAACCTGCTTATAGATTATCTTGTCGTGGACGCCCCGTTCGCGTAAACTTGATCTTGGGACGACCTGCCCTCAACAATTTCGGGCGATAGTCTCAACCTACCACCTCAAAATCAGTTCCCTACCCTTCGGGGGTGGGGGAGGTCAAATGCAATGTTCGCGACGCCTGGAGGTGTTACACAGTATCATTGGAGAAGAGAGAAGCAAGTTTTGCAACCTTCCCCGTCGGTTGTCCGTCGATAAATGTCAAACTTGATCTTCCAGAAGGGACCTCTTCCCGAAAGCGGAAACGAGGACTCCCGGATCGAACCAATCGGAGAACCTAAAGTCATCGAGCTAGTCCCCGGGAACCCAGAGAAGATAACACGGATTGGCTCACAATTAGGGAAGAGAAGGAAAATAATGCTGATCGACTTCCTGAGGGAGAATGTCGATGTGTTCGCCTGGAGCCCATCGGATTTTCCTGGATCGACCCAGGGTGTGATCGTTCATCGCCTCAATGTCGATCCGACAGTTAAACCGGTTCAGCAGAAGAAAAGAACCTTTGGGGAAGAAAGAAATAAGATAATCGCGGAAGAAGTCGACAAGCTCCTCAAGGCAGGGTATATAGTCGAAATACAAGTACCCGGATTGGCTTTGCAATGGTCGTCGTGGTCCCAAGTCGCTCGGGAAGTGGTGCATGTGCAATGACTTTACGGATTTGAATAAAGCCTGCCCGGAAGGATCCATAATCACATACCACCGGATCGATCCTCCTGGTCGATTCGACCGCGTGATGCCAAATGTTGAGTATGATGGATGCCTTCAAGTTAATACCAAATTTTACATGGCGCCCGAGGACCAGTCGAAAGATCATTTGTGGTCGAGCCAGGGGGTCTATTGCTTTTTGGTAATGCCGTTCGGATTGAGAACGCAGGCGCGACCTCCAAAGGTTGTGTGAACAAAATGTTCAAGGAACTAGCGGCACGACCATGGAGGTGTATGTCGATGACATGATCGTCATGAGCGATCGAGAGGCCGATTCATCTCGATCACCTGAAAAATACGTTTCGCCATTCTCCGGCAGTATTGCATGAAGTGAACCCCTCAAAATGCCCTTTTGGGGTTATCGGGGGGAAGTTCCTGGGGGTACTGGTTCAGCATGCGAGGAATCGAGGCGAACCCCGCAAAACTCGAGGCGATTCAGGAAATTGCGACGCCACGGACCATCCGAGACTTGCAGCGCCTTTGTTGCCGCATTATTGCGTTGAATCGTTTCATCTCCAGATCTGCCGATCGGAACCTGCCCTTCTTCAAGACCCTCCGATCCGCAGTGCGCCGACCCACTGGTACGGGTGCGCCACCGTCCGGTCGACGGGGTCGACCAGATGAGGAGACCAGTTTTCGAATGGCCAGAGGAGTGCGAGAAGGCGTTGGCCGATCTGAAGCATACCTATCATCCCCACCCTTACTCGCTAAACCCGTCGAGGGGGACCCTTTACACCTCTACATAGTTGTGTCTGACGACGCCATAAGCTCGGTAATCGTCACCATAGTGGAGAAGGTCCACCGACCGGTGTATTATGTGAGCAAAGTCCTCCAGGGAGCAGAAAAGAACTACTTGGAGATCGAAAAATTTGCGCTGGCCTTAGGTTACCGCCGCTCGAAAGTTGCGCCACTACTTCCAGTCGCATCCTATTGTGGTCCTGACCAACCAACCCCTGAAGCAAGTGTTGTCCAAGCCGGACGTTTCGTGGAGGATGACCAAGTGGGCCGTCGAATTAGGGGAGTTTGATGTCTCTTTCCAACCGCGAACGGCGATCCATGCACAGGCTTTAGCGGATTTCCTACTCGAGAGGGTGGGAAAATCGACCGAACCCGAGCAGCCAATCGAACCGTGGACTATGCACACGGAATGGCTCCTCGACCTCTCAGGGAGGGGGAGTCGGGGTATATTTAAGAAGTCCGGATGGTCTGGAGCTCGAGTTCGCCATAAAATTAAATTTTGCGGTCACCAACAACGAGGCAGAATACGAGGCTCTAATTGCTGGAATGAAGATTGCTGCCGATCAGGGAATCGACCATCTGCAAGTCTTGGTCGATTCTCAACTGGTCGCAAGTCAGGTCTCCGGGGCATACGACACACGGGAAATCTCCATGACAAAGTATCTGAGAGAGGTGAACGCGTTGAAGGACTTGTTCGCCTCCTTCACCCTGGACCAGGTGCCAAGGGAGGAAAACGAGCGAGCAGATGATCTATCCAAATTTGCAAGTTCCCAGAAGGGGACAAGGAGCCGATCGATTGCGTTTACGGTTGCCGACGAGCACGAAATCGATCAAGACTCCGCCGAGCAGGTGCTTCCCGTCGAGTTGCGGGAGCCATCGTGGCAAGACGAGATAATGTGTTACCTCGCGAATGGGACCTTACCCGGTGACGCCGTTGCCGCTCGGAGAGTCAGGTACCGTGCGGCTCGTTTCGCACTCGACCGGTCCGGAAGTCACTTCAAGAAGTCTTCCGTCGGGCCGCCTCTACGCTGCCTCAATCAACAAGAAGCGATCGAGGTGATGGACTCCGTTCACGGGGGGAGTTGTGGGAATCACTCGGGCAGCCGGTCTCTAGCTCATAAAATCACCCGGAGCGGCTTCTTTTGGCCAACCCTGGTCGAGGATGCCAAACGCTTCGTCCGAAAATGTCCGAAGTGTCAGTACCACTCCAACTTAAACCACCGACCCCCCATGGAAATGATCAGTGTGGATATATCATGGCCGTTCGACCAATGGGGAATAGACATTGTGGGGCCTTTTCCCCTGGCCACCGGCCAGCGAAAATACGCAATCGTTGCGGTCGAATATTTCACCAAGTGGGTCGAAGCGGAGGCGGTCGCGAAAATCACTGACGCCTCCGTTCGATCCTTTATCTGGAAAAACATAATATGCCATTTTGGGGTACCTAGAGTGCTGATTTCTGACAACGGAACCCAGTTTCAGAGCAGAAGGACAGTCGAATGGTGTAGAGAGCATGGGATCGAGCAGCGATTTACATCCGTCGGAAATCCCCAGTCGAACGGCCAAGCCGAGGTGACTAATCGGATACTAATACAAAACCTGAAGACAGTGCTGGGGGCCCATAAAGGCGAATGGGCAGACGAACTCCCCGGCGTTCTCTGGGCCTACCGAACGACCCCCCGATCGGCCACAGGACAAACTCCATACGCCCTCGTTTATGGCTCAGAGGCCGTCATCCCTGCAGAAATAATGCATGCTACCGCTCGAGTTGCCCATTTCGACCCCCTCGAGAATAGTCTTGTGCACGAGCACGAGCTGGAGGTCATTCAAGAGTTAAGGGATCGGGCATGGGTCAAAATGCAGAATTACAAGGCGGCCGTCGCCAAGTTGTACAATAAGGGGGTGGTCCCTCGAAATTTCCAGGTGGGCGATCTCGTCCTCAAAAAGGTCGAAGTTTCACGTAATGTGGGCAAACTCGACCCGAATTGGGAAGGGTCGTATAAGATAACAAAGGTCTCAAAAAACAACGCTTATCGACTGGAAGACCTATCCGGTCGAGAACTCCCCCGACCATGGGGAGCCGGGAACTTAAGGAGATTCTTCATGTAGCCGATCGATACCATTCTGTTCAACTTATGTCTTTAGTGAGATCTGTTCGAGATGTTTGTCGATCGGTTATGTCTTTTCTGTTCGAGGTTTTTGTCGACCGATTATGTCTTTTATGAGAACAGTTCGATTACCCAGTCTGATTCAAATACGTTGTTACAATTCGTTAAAATCGAGCAGATAACAAAGGGAACCGAACGAAAGAAAACGATGGAAAAAAAGATGTCAATGAGTTTATATCATTGCTGATTGTTCAAGCGGTTACAAAATGGGGGTAGGGGAGCTAATCTATTACATTGATATCCTCCCCATCGATATGGTCTTCGGCCCCTCCTTCGTCGCTTCTCGGATCAACCTGAGCCGGTCCTTGCACCTCCATAGGGCTCCCTTCCCTATGGCCGTCCACATCCTGGTCGAGCTCTCGCTCGATATCTTCCAGGGCCTGTTTTTGGACGAGGTCGGCAGCGTATTTGAACTCGTCGTCTGGGAAGAGCGTGTTGGACGGACCAGCTCCACCAGCAGAGTCGATCACCTGGCACGACTCATCCCGGTCGAGACCAATGTCGTCTCGATTGAATCCGTCTGGGATAAACCCCAGATACTCCAGCTGCCGCACCGCCAAATCGAACGCCCGTTAAGGCGGGGGAAGGATTTCACCGTGCAGGCCGTGTCAAATACGGGGCTGTTGAGGAACCTCTCGACGGCCGCCCTCGATATAGCCTGTTCTCGATCGGCGAGCTTCTGCAACTCCTCTCGAGCGCCGGCTTCATGGCCCTTGTTATAGCCCCGGTCGTAAGAAGCCCTCTCCTCTCGTCGAGCAAGGTCACGAGCCCGCTCGGCTTCTCTAATCTCTCGGACCTTGTCCTCGAGGGATTTCTAGAGCGCCTCGTTCTGTCTCTCTTGGTCGGCGAGCTTCTTCTCCGCCAGCTCCCGCTCGGATCGGGCGACGGCCAACATTGTCTCGAGCTCCTCGATTTTATGCTTAAGCTGCCCGGGCTCGTTCTTAGCTGCCAGTCGATACATCCGCTTGTATCGATCCTTCCCTTCCTTGTACACCTCCGCTCAACGGTGTACATGGAAAAACGCCTGGGACGCCATCTGCAAACCAAACACAGCGATCGATTAGGAAGGACAGGAGATATCGACCGCTCAAAAACAAAAACGTCGATTGGAAAGATCACTTACTCCGATTACGCCCCTCTCGAACCAACGGCGGATCTGGGGGAGGCTTTGAGTGAGGAGGTACCGGTGATCCTCCTCGAACTGGCACCCTTGTGACAGGTGCGCGATGTGGGCCTGATCTCGACCCCTGAAAGTGCTGATCGACTGCCCCTCGGTCCGACGCATCGCTTGCTCGGAAGGGCGGTCGAACGCCAGTATCCTCTCCTCCTCGTCGGAGTCCGAGGACTCCGACAGCTCGTCCCGACCGGCGACTTCTTTTCCCTTGCCCTTGCCGGTGTGGTCGGGCCCCCTCTTTCTCTTCGTGCCGGTCGCAGGGGCGCCTCCCTCTCTGATCACCACTCCGGTCTGAGCCAGTCTGGTCGGGGTTGCTTCCAAAGGCGCGACGACGGCCGTCGAGGATCTCTCGCCCGTAACCTCGACCTCCTGATCGATTTCGGGCCTTGCTGCCGACCTGGCCCTTGGTGGAGTAACTGTGGGGGTCCCGGCCTGGGCGGCTTGGGCTCCTCGACCACCCGATGGGGCCCGAGTGCCCCTCGACACTGATCCCCGCTGGCTCGAAGAGCGTGCTGCAGCCCGCTCATTCTTCTTCTTTTGGGCTGTGGTGAGTCGGGCCAACATGGTCCTTTGAGCGTCCATTAGAACTTCGCTGTCTGCAAGACAAAAACCGATCGTCAGAAAATTGTACACAAACTCGGCTCGCATTAAGAAATCGATCGGAGTCTAAAGCATATACCGAGAACCACCCCTTCGGGCGCTTCGACCGGGGAAATACCTGCTCGGTTTAAGAAATGCTCCTCTAGGAGGTAGCCGCTCCACATCAGTCCCCGCTCGATTTGTTTGGTCCGAAAAAAAGGGTCCTCCCAGGTCGGATTCCCCACACCCTCAAATTCGATCTTTTCGATCTCATCGTTCCAGAGGTTCCGAACGGGGAGCCCCGACGGGAGATGGACGAAGAAAAACTTCGATTTCCACCGCTCCCCGTAGGACGACTGCCGGGTCTGGATTATCCTTGACCCGGAACGGGCTATGATATAGAAGAAGCCGCCCCGTTCTCCCGGACCCGACCGGGCAGAGTTCTGAACCTTAAAAAAGGCTGCAAAATTCTCTATCGATGGGGCTTGGCCTAGGGCCCTCATCATAACTATAAAGCTGTAAATTATGCAGTAGGAGTTCGGAGAAAGCTGTGCGGGAGGAAGATCTAAGAAATTATAAATCGCCGCCGCGTCGGGCGATATAGGGAACCTAAACCCGTTCCACAGCGCCTCCAAGTGGATAGCGACTGTGTTCGGGGGAGGACTCCCCATTCGCGATCCGACAGGCGGCGCGTAAGCGTGAAAGTTTACGGGGATATGGAACTTGGTTACGGCATTCGAAACCTCGGTCGGAGTCATCGTCGACGGAATATCGTCGTGCTCCCGTTCGGTACGATATGAACGAGGAGCGCCGACTTCGTCGTCGACCTCTTCCACCTCATCGGCCGCGGCATGCTCGACCTCCCCCTCGACACCTGAGGAGGACGAGCTGCTGCCCGAACTACTCTCCTCGGAGCTACCCTCGGAGGAACTATCTAATCCGACCTCTCTAATGACTCTACGGCTAGCCATGAATGAACAAGGAATAAAGAAGGCTGAGTCAGGAGAGTTACCTAGATGAGAGGCGGATCGGATCGACCTAAAGTTGGGAGTTTCGAACAGGCTGGGGGGAGACAATCGATCGGCACGACTCTAAGGAATCTTGCGAAATGGTGAAGTCAACGCTCGCGTCTGCCGCCCCTATTTATAGACGGGTAAAA
The DNA here is from genome assembly GCA_026212405.1 of Petrea volubilis. Lineage (NCBI taxonomy): Eukaryota > Viridiplantae > Streptophyta > Magnoliopsida > Lamiales > Verbenaceae > Petrea > Petrea volubilis. The sequence continues at coordinate 20,914,397 of CM047879.1, read as the reverse complement.
ACCGCCTCGGGAATATCAAACGCCGCCATTATTACAGCTGTGACTTTTCAAATTCTGGCGGTAAAAACCTGATCGATCTCACTCCCCCTGGTCGGCTGGTCTGCCGACCAGGGGAGTGGGGGGGCTAATGACGTGGCATATTTCCGACCGGGCATATTTTCGACCTGCAGACCGGCCGTTCTCGTTCCCCCAGGATCACATCGAGTCCTCTCGACGGGAACCGAACAGCCCTGCGGCTTCCCTCCTTGTCGGCTTACTGGGCATAACGATTTCTTCTAGAAGTCCTCCCCTCGACATACCGTTCGATATGCGTATCGATCGGGCCCATTCCGCGTTCAACGGCTCCCTGCAGGCATTAAATGCTCCGTCAGGCAAGGCATGGGGGAGCCACCTAACCCCATGCCTCATTAATGACCCTACCCCCGAGTCTACAGGGTGCGCACGTCGGCCCCCAGCAGCCTATTTGGCTAGGTGGGCCCCCCGGGAGCGGGGCCTATTGGTACATGGTATAAATACCCCTGCATTTATGGTAAGTGGGGACATTAATTACATTCAACGCCCTTACTCTGTTCAAATTACTAAAAATCGATCCGCTGACTTAAGCATCGGAGGGTCATAGCAGAGACCCATCTCGGCTAGCTCACTGTTGCTATTTCCCTTTGTTGCAGGCCAACTTCCCGATCAAACACATCCATTTCCATAACCGACTAGGGTAATCGATCCGGAGTCGAACAGCTCCCAGAAACGACCCGCATCAAATCTATTATTATAATATTACTTTGTATATATTAACTAATTGTATTTCATTAATATATGGGTGCAATAAAATCAAATTTCAACTAAAAATTTATCATAGAGAACAAAGTGATTTCAGGCTTTTGATTCACATGTTCGATGCATACATATTCTATCGTCAACCTAAATGTATTATAACTTTGACTATTAACACGTCCTGTGTTCTTTGCGTTAATGTTTGGGGGTCAATATTAACCTGCGTTTTACGGACAAAAACACTTTATATTAAGTCGTGTGACCATCTCCCCTTGAAAAAAAAAAGAAAAAAGAAAAAGCTGGGCTTACCAAATAAATTAAAGAAAATTTGGTTTTAATTTCAACGACGTCTTAACTTTATGGCAATGTCAACATAATACGCAACATTAAGACGTCAAAAGGTCAACATTTATTAACTACACGTGGGCTGGCTACTATAAAATGAAGTTAATTAGGGCTCTTCGTAGATATACAGATTAATTTCAACACCAAACTATTATTTCCGATCTTAGCCACTCAATTTTAATTTATTGATCGATTAATTAGAATCAAGTATTATAGAGGCCCATTATCAGGCAACTTCTTCCATCTCGATTGCTCCATTCATAACACTAAAATTTAAATTCTTTATTTTACTTAAAGAATATAGCGCCTCATTGCACTAGACAAATTTCAATGCCTAACTGATGAAGCAATTGCACTGGAAAATTATGCATAGTCAAATATAGATTTTTGTTACCAATCAAAATATACACATACACACACACACATACACACAGATATATATAGATAGATTTTTGAATTAATGACCAAAACCCTAAACCCTAAATGAAAATAATTATTTGACCCGCATTATATTTGGACCCAACTTTGTATCCAGGATTTTGAAATCAATTAAAGCTCCACAACATTGAATTGACTAAGTAGGCTCATGTGCATGGGAAATTCCATGTCAACAACTTATAAATAATGTTTAAGTGAATTTATGAATCGTTGATTAAATATCTCTATTCTTTGAAATCAATCAAATCTCCTCAAAGATCAAATAGATTGAGTAAATTTTGGTTTAAAATCTTTTCTTGAACGCTTTTGAATTTCCTGAGCAGCCACACTCCAGAGACAGATGAGGGATACTTATACAATATCTTCTTTAATAATAAACCAATTCATTACAAATTTAATTTTTTATAATGGGTTTTGTTTATAACTAAACTATTAATAAATGTATTGTCACTGTTGTTTCTATAGTTCTGTTTATATTGAATTTTATCACTAGTCCATAACAAATATTTTATATCTATGACAAAATCTTTCTCTCACAAAATTTTCAATACATTACAAGAAAAAATACTATTAGTGACAAGACATAAAAGTTACAATATAAAAGTTGTCATCATAATTGTATTAAGTGACAATACTTTTTATTTTGTCACAAATTAAAAAAATTTGGTTACTGTATTAATTTTTATGTTATCACAATATCACTCAATTGTGACATGTAAAAAATGATGTTTTAGTTGTCACTTTTCACCATTGACAATTAGTGACAACTTGATAACAAAAAAAATGTCATTAAGATTTTGCGACAAGATTTTATTATCACTAATCGTCAATATTGCACTATATTGTCACATTATATTTTGACACTATATTGTTACCATTAACATTATATGAATTATATTTTGTGACAATATCAATTTATTGTCACTAAATCTATATAATTAGTAACAATTTTTTTATTATCACTTATTATATTATTATCAATTTACTCATTTTTTTAATAATATTAGTAAAAAGGGTACTTGCTTGCCGTACCTTTAGATTGTAAGAATACCTTAAAATTTTGAATTACTTTGACCCACATGTAAAGAACAAGGGCAATTACTAGAATAGGTCGTGAAAACTTGTTCGTACGACTAAGTTTGCTAAGTTATATGGCATAAAATTCATAACTCATTTAATAGAAAATGTTTGCTTCAAGTCTTTCTTTTCTTGAACGCTTTTGAATTTCATACAATGTCATTAATTCGATCTAGACTTATCAAACGCGGTTAATAATGACAGTTTTCATTGTTTTCTCACATACTCAACTTTCTTTTATAGAAACTAGTATTGTGCAATAATTAGTTGATTAATTTGGATCTTCTACCACAAAATAGTACTTCCTCCATCCAACAATATTAGTCGCTTCAGGCATGTTCACACAAATCAATTAATTTAATAAATAGCATTTTTTTTAGCTAGATTTAAAATATTTTGACAAACTTATCCTCCTCATGCCTCATCAAATTCCACTGAAAAAACACTGATAATTGAATAACAAATGAAGGTAATTTGGAAAAAAAAAATTAATGCTCTGTTGAACTCTTTAAAGTGACAAATATTATGGGACAAGAAAACTCTCTAAAGTGACTAATGTTATATAATAGAGGGAGTACTATATTTTCTACTCTATTCATCAATACATGCCGCGTGCATTAGTAAATGGTTAAGGTAAATAAAAAGAAGAAAACCTATATTGTTTTTTTTTTCTTTGTTTCTCCTTTCTTTTCTCGTATAAGCTGGTCTTGAGAGTTAAGATCCTTCAGATTACATCTCACTACAAGACAATGAGTAAATTTATAACAATATAATAAGTGATAATTAAAAAATTATCATTAATTATATAAATTTGGTGACAACAAATTAATATTGTTACAAAGCATAGTATGCACAATATCAATGGTGACAACTTACTATCAAAAGGTGGCAACATAGTGCAAAAGTGATAATTAGTGACATGCCTATTGTGACAACTTAGTAGCAATGGAATCTTGTCACAAAATCTTAATAATAATTTTTATTGTCACCAAGTTGTCACCATAGATGTGTTACTAATTATCAATGGTGATAACCAAAATATTACTTCTTGTCACTATTGAATGATATTGTGACAATATAAAAATTATATCTTCAAAAAAACTTAATTAGTGACAAAATAGAATGTATTGTCACTTAATACAATAATTAGTGACAATTTTTGTATAGCCATTTTTAAATATTGTCAATAATATTACTTTTTCTTTTAGTGTCTTTTTAATGAGTTAATAAATTAATATTTCCAAATCAGTGAACGGTAAAAGAAGAGATGGGAGGTGAGAATTTCTTTTTATTAATTCAACAAATTGACACATTTCATATTAAGAAAACGATGAAAAAAATAATCGAAAAGGGCTAGCTGATAAAAAATCCTTTTATAAATCAGACTTTGAGTCTTGCGTATACACCTAACAACTGTAATTTAACAACATCACGTGTTTAATTTTTTTATGAAATGAATCAAATATAAAATGAATAACCGCTAGCGCATGCATACATGGGATTCGAAACCCAATCTATAAAAGAATTTCAGAGAGCTAATTGGTGAGACATATATCCTAAGATTTGTTATATCATAATTTTTTTTTTTCTTCTTCTTCTTTTTTTTTTTCCATTCATATTAATCTATCCACTTTCAACATCCGTCTAATTAGAGGTGGGGAAAAAAATGTTATTCAAGTCAGATATATTTTTCATTTCATGTACGTTGGGCCCCAAAGATATCCCAATTTCATTTTTGAGGAACTTAAGATCTTCTAAAATCAAAAGTAAAATGAAAATGAAAACGAAACCAAATAAAGGTCATATCACTTGTCAGTGCGTATGTGCGTAGATGAATGAATGCCGTCCAATGTGAAATAAATCTCTTCACAAATTTCCTTAGTTGCAGACTTTATATTGGCTCATTTTTGAGAGACAATTTTCCCCAATTAAGTGTTGAATATGTTGCAATTTGTAATAGTTTTGAATACGTTCAAACCCAAATGTCCACACCAACCCAACATTTTTTTTTCTTTACAAACATCATTTTCAGATGACAAATAATTAATACAATCAATGTTTAGGGCACCACCGACCGCTAAAGAGTGTGACACATAATGCGCATATATAGTACAAGCAATTGGTTCAAAATGTGCAGATTTTACAACCCCCCATCCCCACCCCCCACCCCCCCCACACACACAAAAGAAAAAAAGAAATAATAATAATAATGATAAAGAAATGAAGAAAAAAATGGGGTGAATATACTCCACCATGTTTGATAAAACAAATTGTACCATTAGAAGGTGTCAATTAAGGGAGGTCGGTGGCTTCGGATCAAATTGAAAATTTATACTATTAACAAAGAGTTTAGGGGATTTAAATAACCACTTCGGTATCTTTAACCTCTTTTGGTAGTTATTAGACCCTTAAACTCTTTATTAATAGTATAACTATATATATATTTTTTCATATCTCTTATATATGTTTATATATATTTTATGTCTTATTTCTCATTTATTTGTTAATTTTATAATTCTATCTTTATTTTAAACTATTTTTTATATCAAATTCAATTAAATGCATGGATTACAAATAATTAAAAAATATATTGTAATGTATAAATTATAATAAATATTTAAATTTTATATTCATAATTTAAATCCGTAATTAAATTATATTTTAGTTTTTATTTTATTTTGTACACTCGTCGAGTGTGCCCCGCCGATTAATTGGGTATAAATTATCTCAATCATAAATATGGAACCCGAATCTAATCTGATTTCCCCACCAGGCCACCACCCCCTAAAATTCTTGATTATTGACAGCTAAAAAAAATGTTGTAATTAAACTACAAAAAAACGGGATATAGAAAAAGATATCAATTTAATATTTTAAAATAAAAGATCATATTAGCATAAATGTCATCATAAAATCCCAAATTATATTATGTAACTATAAAATAAGTTGAAAATTTGTGATCAATGGAATAGGAAGTTCCTAATTGCATAGCCACAATAAATTTTAACAACCAATGAGGAGTTACTAAACTGTATAAACTATTAAAATATTAACATTAATGTGAACAATATGCAAACTATTTATTCAATTTTATTTTTTTAATAATCTTAAATTTTAGTAATTAATATTTTTCCCCTCAAACATTAATTATATTCTCTCACTAAGAAATTTCTCAAACCATAAAAGATATAATATGCCTTAACTAATTAAAAGTAAATAATTGTTAATCTTTATAAATTATAAAATATCAAATTATATTTTGAAAGATGGATTTGTTTATGGCATTTCTCGTATTAAGATTATGACATTAATCTTTTTGACCATTACCATTCTTTCAAGCAATACTAAGTCAAATCTTTTTTTTTTTTTTACGAATATTGTTCAAAAGATACTTATAGTGTCTTTTGCAAGACTACAACATTGTTGTTAAATTGTTCTTGATAAAGAAAATATTCAAACTCTTTCTTAATTGTACTAAAATTATTTTTCAAGTTTAATTTAATTATTTAATTTACTAAACAAAGAATTATATTGTATTTATTTTGGAATGTAATAATAAATTTTTAAAGAAAATAGTTAGCGCCGAAGGAATTTTTAAAAAAAAGAACTATTAAGTAAGAATTTCAAAAAAATCAATACTGAAGGTTAAAAAATAAAAAATAAATTATTAAGTAAAAAAATTAACAGAAAATCCAATCCAACCCAACCCAATTTTATTTTCGAATCAAATTTTGGGCCTGATGTGAATCGACCCAAACCCGAAGCCCCAAATTTAAACCTGTATTTTTTTTTGTGATTGTGGGGTTGGCGGGGGGGGGGGTTGTTTGGGTTCGTGTGTTCAAGTTATTGGACTGGGTTGAATGCGACCCCATTGCATAGTTCAGCATCGGCCACGAGATCAATATGGGCCCAAATCTATGAGGCCGCCCGATCGAATAGTTTCAAGTTGGGTTGCACTTTTATTTCCCAGCCCAAAGCCAACACTTTTAAATTTAGTTAGGTTGGATTGCAGATGGTCTTGTTTGCTTATTGGATCATAAGTGGCTTTAAATGGTTGAAAATGGTAATCATATATATATATTTTTTTTTGGTTTTAGCCATCCGGTTCCAATTCATTGATCGACTAATCTGGATTGGGTACTACAGAAGCCCATGATAGGAGCAATTCTCCCAACTCAATTGCTCCATTCACAACACCAGGATTCGAATCATGTACATTGCTTAAGGGATCTAGCACCTCATCCCGCTAGACTAATTGGTTTTGGTATGGTAATCATATTATTAGCATTCAATAAGTAACTTCAACCAAATTGAGTTTGGATTGGCATTTGCCGGTTGCTGATGGGAGGCATTAGTATATTTTTGGGCAAAATATACCAACCCCCCGTGCAATCGAAAATTCCATCTCAAACTCGATTTGGTCGAATCAGTATTAATTATATGATGAGTGATTTACACTTGTCATGTGATTGATGGCAAGTGTACCAATGTAATAATATTTACTACATGATCGGTTGGATTTAGCCAAACCCGATTTTAGGTCAAAATTTCCCATTGCTGATTATAGTTCCTCTGTTTTTCCAGGATGTGTTATTTGATCAGGGGACTTTTGCCTACTCTAAATGTCACATTGGATTACTAACATATTCAGAAGCCCAAACCGTTTAAATATCGTAATAACTTGATTTTAGAATAATTTCTCGAGGAAAAAGCAAGAACTGATTCAGCCATATTTTTTGTGAGTTTAGGCATTTTCATAATTATTAAGAACTTCAATTGTTCAAACTTCAATCATGCCCAACCATCTTTAACTAACTATGGCGAGATTCCCCATCAAACAAATGCCAAGTACAATTGCAACTGGTGATAATGAAATGAACAGATGATATTTTTATGTTCAAAATGATTGAAAAGAATTCAATCAAGGGTTTATTTTTATTCAGTTTACGAGTAATCGTACTAACAAGACATAACAAAGCAGATTAAAAATTAGCAATTAAGTGTACTTTGTTTTGTTTACCTAATACAACCTCCATAACTATATATATATATATATATATACATCTAGAAAACAGAGATGCAAATGGCTCAACTACCTTAAACTACTACTTTTTCTATACAACACTGATAAATAATGCAAATTCAGTTAGCAACGTGCCAACAAGACCAATCTATTAAAAACAACCAAATTAATCTGCGTAAAGTATTTGGGGGGGGGGGGGGGGGTGGAAGTCTTTGAAAAATGCAACTCACCAAAGCTCAAAATTCAAAGGCAGATTCCTTCAAGATAATGTCTATCTTAAAAGAACCCATCAGAATTAATCCAACGGAAAATTTTTCCATGAATCGAATGTTTGGATCCCATTTATTTACCAAATGGTCCAAATTCAATCACATTTTGCACATATTTTATAAATATAATATATAAGATCACTACAAGAAAGCATACCTTTAACTAATGGAAAGATTAAAATGTTTGTTATGGATTAACGATGGAATTCGATGTAAATTGTAAATAGAACTAAATCAATGACAAGAAATTTACTAACAGAGATATTCCGTAACAGAAACTAAATTTATAATGTATTGATCTATCACTAAAGGGAATGCATTTTATACCGAATGTGATTAAATCTGGACCAATAAATACTGCATGAACCCTAAACATGGGCAAAAAATTTAAAAGAAAATATATGCCCAATGATATGCTGCATATTTGATTCTTTTATAGAGACAAGCATGGGGAACTATTCAATACCAGGCAGCAGCAAGATTTGATCCCAGGAGGTTTCTATACCTTCTTTCAACATGTAATGACCAAAAGTTGTCATAAAGAATTTACACTACAAGTATCAGACTCATAGTACTTACTGAATCAGTGCTCATGCTCGAATAATTGCCATTAATGAAGTAATAATCATATCAACAATGTTTGTAAGATAAATTACTAGTTTCTCATCAGGGTTTTGGAGAGCAGAAGTGCAGATAAATCCAAGGAGACCTCCCTCATATACTTATGGGTGAATTTGTTGGGCTCCCTCATAAATATATATGCATACACACCCCCCCACCCACCCACACACACACACACACCCTGCAACCACAGATGGCAAGTGTCTCAACTAGCATTAAACTAGTGCTTTTTCTATACGACACAGATGAAACCAGCCTAGTTATTCCAAGTTCTGTTAACCACTTGCCAACAACATTAATCTATCAAAAACAAAATAAAACAATCAACCTTATCCATCCTTATGCTTAAAATATTGGAAGAAAGAGAATGTGCCTCACGATCTCTGACCAATGAAACCGACTTGAGCTCAAAATTTATAGGCAGATTCAGTGTATATATAATCTATATAGTTTTTATAACAGAGAATTTAAACTGACTTAACCTTATCCTTCGTGAGGGCATCTCTGCTCCATGGTACACACAGAATATATACAGTTTTTATAATAGAGTGGTTCTCTGTCTTGTTTAGTAAGCTGGTCCCTCACAAGGTTTTATATTTCCTGATTCTCGCCACCAATGAGAGCAATTTGCTTTGGACCTTTGCCTGATGTGTAGAGCTTTTGGATTCATTTACGGGTAGGCGCATTCACTAGGACTACAATGTTTTCAAATGTAACGAATGCTATCACAACTCAAGTTTAATGTTTAACAAAGTTGTAAAGATCTTGGAGCCTAGCCTGTCTTGAAGGACCATTTCTAATTGCAAAAGGCTTCATTAGTCCAAGCCATTCTATAAATCAATCCGCCCCTAAAAGATCGATTACTAAGAAAATGAACATCCCACCATACAAGTTAGCTCAAGAATGAGACGGTTCTTGAGCGGGGACCGTTGCATTTATGTTCTCTTCTCCCCCACTCTGTATGCTCTCGTGCAATGCAGCCCCTTCCGGAGCCAGCCTAACCTTGACCGGGGACCGGTGCATTTATGTTCTCTTCTCCCCCACCCTGTATGCTCTCGTGCAATGCGGCCCCTTCCGGAGCCAGCCTAATCTCGACGACACCCACACAGGGGTTCCATCTCTTCACACTGATAGGTCCTATGTACTAAGGACAAAAAACATTAAACTGTGCTAACATTAAGTTGTCTCAACAACCCTCTTCGGATTGGAACAGTCACGTGTTAACTATGCTAACACTCAAAGATTCAATTTTGGTGCCCAAAATATATCAAAACCAAACAGGGAGCCAAAAGAAAGCAGCAAAATCAAAGAACCAAGAAGAACATAAGGCAAAACAGACAGCATTTCCATCTGAGAAAAAACCAATTCCATTAATCAAGAATCAACCAAGTGGGCATTATCATTTTGCACTACACTATCTCTGTATTCGTTACATCGGATAAGATTTATCCTGGGAGGCAGCAACATGGACCTACACAAGGGGCAAGTGACCTGTCCCTCATCAATCCAAGTATCCAAACACTCCCTATGAAACAAATGCCTACAATTACACAGCTCCCTGATCTCATCCCTCCCTTCAATACACTCCAAACAAATACTGCATACCTTAATTTCTTTACAAAATCCCTCTTTTGCTTCTTCTTCTTCTTCTTGTTGATTTTCTTGGTGTTTATGGCGAAAATCTTGGTACTGAATGATGGGCACTCTGTTCTTGATGGCGGCGGTGACGACGTGAACGGGGATTGGGACGAGAGAAGGGGAGGAGCCGTCGAGGATGAAGATGTAATTGTTGGAATTGTCCCTGGGATTGGGGTCTTCTTCAGGGGGTGGCTTGTAGAGACCCAGATGAGTGAGGGCGATGATGAAAAGGAATCTGGCGTGAGTGAGTATGTTGAGGAAGAAGGTTATGGTGATGGCTTTGGGTATTCTGATGGCGAGGTAGAGGAAACCCATTTTGAGATAGTGGCGTCGAGGAAGATGGTGGAATGTGGGAGGAAAATTTCTCCAGAATTGCTACATATGTGTCTGTGTGTGTCTATATATGTCTATATATCGCCCTAGCGTATGGGGGGCGTTCAATTAAAGTGTGGGGTTGGATTAATTAAACAAATATATGTCCTTTTTTAATTTTTTTTTAATTTCCTTGACCTCAGCAGTTGTGTATTCTTCAATTTAAATATCAAGCAATATATTTATAATTCAGTGGTGAGAGTTTGAACCGACACTATTAGAATTCTGGATTTGAACCGTCTTATCATCCCTCCTTCTCCTTCTCCTTCTCCTTCTCCTTCAAGTGAGTGTTTGTGTGCTTATGCGGTGTTTCGATTAATATTTACAGGGTGTTCGAATTGATTATATTAAAATATATATATATATATTGATTTTTGTGAATTGTACTTAATTTTTTATGATGATATGCGGACAAAATTAGTATTTGTATTGATTATTCAAATATTTAATATAATTATGAGCGAATACGAAAGTTCAAATATACGTGCTGCAGAATAAAAAGGTGGTCACCATTGCCCTCTTAAAAAAAGGAAAAGAAAATGGGGATTAGGAGACTTAAATTTTTGAATTCAAAAACTTTTTCTTTGGTAGAAGAGATATAGTCCACGTCAATTCAAAATGCGATGGTAATATCGAATTTAAAGCTGCATGGATTTTTTTTTCCTTCCTTTTTTTTTTTTTAATTTCATGGATTATAGTGATGAGATAATTTGATATTTTCATACTTTGTAAAAGTAACTAGCACAAATTATTAGAAATATACATATCGTAGCTACTTGTAAACTATTTTAATTTTTTTTTCCACAATTGATAATATAAATTCATTCGAACTATTTGTTTTTTTTTTCTTTCTAATTTCATGTTTATATCGATTTGATCAAGCAATTGAATTATGCGAATGAAAAAAAACACAAACTTTAAAACTTGTAACGCATGATACAAAAGATTACAACTCAAAAACCAAAATATTAGAAGTTTATTAACACATAACTCATAGTTCTAGCAACTACAATATTAAAAGTGAGGAATACTACAAAAAGTAAAGTTCATTATCTCCCTAAGGGGATGTTTTGAAAAACTTAAAAAAAATATTTTGCTGCTTTTAGTTTCAAAAAAGTTATTTTAAGTATTTGATTTTGTAATTTCTACTTAAATTAAGTTGAAAAAAAACAAAAATTGAGAAGAAAGCTACTTCTAGCAACTGAAAAATGCTTTTTGGTATTTTTATAAATAAATTAAACTTTTTTAACTGTTTTTTACTAACTTTTGACTGTATTTCATTTTTATTTCCAAACACTCCACACTTTTATTTTCAATTTTTAACTTTTATTTTCAAACATTATCAACTTTTACTGCTCAATTTTTTCAACAACTTCAACTTTTTAAAAAGCAAAAACAATCTCAAACACCCTCTAAATGTCCATTCCAAGGGTTCTTTGAGACCTTTATCATGTATTTTGCTTGCTATAAGTGATTAATGGGGTTCGAGAATGAAATTGTGCAACATAAAAATTAAAACACCTAGATATTTAAGGAGTGATTACAAACACTTCAATTTTTTAAAAAATAAAAGTTGTAAAGAAAAATAAAAAAAAAAGTTGAGTGGTAAAAAAAGATTGTTTTTTTTTAAAAAAAAAGTAAAAAATAGTGATTGAATTTTAAAAATAATTAAAAATTAAAAAAGACAACATAAAAGTTGCTTTAAATTTTAGCTTATTTTATCTTTTTTTCAAGAAAACAAAAACTTATTGTCCGCATTTTTTTCAACAAAACAGAAAAACATACTTTCTTGCAAACACACCCTCAATCTTTTTTTCTTTTTTAAGACTTTTTTTTTTCAAATTAAGTTGCATTTCCATTTTACGATTGATATGACTTATAAAAGTAAATATTCTAATATATAAAATAAAATTTTAAAACTTTTTCACATATAATTTTTGATGATAAAAAAAAAAAGAATAAAATGAGGAAATAATTAGCTGGGAAATCACTTGTTTACAAGTTGGCCGAGGGCCCAATAAGAGTATCCGACAACGAAGTTGGGCTTCTTAAATTATTAAATCAATAAAGGTACTGGCGAACAGACCCAACATCACTCACATGATGTCTTTAATAAAATTAAAATAATGCACTTCCATTTCTTCTAGAAACTAGCGCGACTTGCGGTCATTGTTTACTCAACCAATTCAATGTTTTACTGGTATGCGCTGCCGCATGGATCGACACTTGTCACTTGGACAGTGATACAGGAAAAAATGAAAAATAAAACTAATCATTTATATTTATTTTTTCTGAGGAAAACTATTCATTTATTTTTATTTCTTATGCTTCCATCCCAATTCAATGAAATTTTTATTAAAATAATATAATTTAAAAAAAAAATCAATCTACCCTATAATTGAATCTAAGAATCAATCTACCATAACTCATCTACACCAAAGACAAATTATTGTTTAAATATTATTTTTTATTTCGTGAATAGTGACTCGTCTACACCAAAGGAGTCACCATTCAAATATATTCTTTTTATTTTGGAGAATAGTGATTCGTCACTGGTGCAGATGAATCACTGTGCATTTTAATTGTTTTTATTAGGTGAATACTAACTAGTCATTGGTGAAGACGAGTTACTGCTCATCTTAATTTTTTTTTAATCAGGGTACAGTGACTCGTCAAGTGGCATAGATGAGTAAATCGATTTTTTTTTTTAAATGAAGAGATGTTGTGCAACGGTAAGTTTAATATTGAGCAGCTATACAAACCCCCTCTCCCCCTTCTTATTTTCTCATCTTCTTCAAACTTCTCCTATTTGATTATCTCTTATTTCCTTCAAAGTTTTAGTTATTTCTATATCCATTCAAGCTTCAAAATTTCCTTCAAAGTTTGTGTAGTCAAAATTTCGACCTTTACCAAATTATCAGTTATTCCATTATAATCAAAATAGAATATATTGGTATTGTTATATATTATAGGAGGTCATTTGCGAACATTCCAATTATTCTGTTTCTTATAATCGACCACTGATAGTAAGCTACATTAGTCGTTTGGTCTCATTTACGGAACTTGTAGATGCATTCTACAACATAATTGGTGTGGATTGAAACTTTTACACCATGAAATATTAGCTTGCCTATTTTGTTTGTTGGGATCATCTCTTGGAGAATATTTTGGAGATCAATGATGATCAAACATTGTCCTCTTTACTAGCCTGCGGTCAGAGCATAAAGTTATTCTACTGTTCCTTGAAACATAAGTGATTGCACAAATCTTACAAATGAGATGCAACTGTTTTAAGAATTGGGAACCTACATGTCCATACTTAAACAAGATTTGCCTGCCGTAGAAACTGAAGCTAATTTTTGTTGCGTCATAAAATATTTTGCAAGGACATCAACGTATCTCAATGAAGGTCTGTCAAACTATGCTGGACCTTCTCAACATGCTTGGCCTTATGAAGATGATTCTACACCGGATGCTAGATAACTTTCGTGATGCAGAAATATCTGATTCAGATGAAGAGAATGATGGCGAGCCTAATGATGAGGAGGATGAAGAGATTGAGGCCATCGAGGAGATTCTTAATCAAAATGTCAAACATGATTCACTCCAAACAATCACGCCAATACCATCTGATGATACGAAGATCAATGCAATGCCATTTGTCAACACCGCACCACACCTCCATGATATATTACCATTTTATTTGAATACTCTACCTAATATTCCTACTGATTCCATGGGAATGCCGACTTGTATAGCAAATTATTATGATCCAACAAATGGAAAGCTCTCATTAGGTATGGTGTTTAAGAACAAAACCCATTTGATAGTTGTTGTTGAGGAGTATCATGTGTATTGGGCTAAGAGAAAGTACTTTGTTTGTCTAAGCGAGCCCAATTTTTGGAAAGTGACATGCCGACATGGAGCAGAAACTAGATGCCGTTTTGAGCTTCGAGAGTCTTTTAAAAAGAGCAAGGGATATTAGAGGATCAGCGTATATAAAGGTCACCATACATGCCTCATTCCAAGTACTAATACTGACCATGCAAATCTGGATTGAGGTTTTTGTAGCTAGCATGTTATTGGGTCAGGTTCGGAAGGAATATGAATATGGGATAAAGAATGTTCAACAATTGGTGAAGGACAAATATGGTTATGAAATTTCTAATCTTCCTCGACCCCAAAGTTGTGTGTTGAAACGTCTATCCTTTATCACGTCATCTATACCTAATCGCCCATCGAAAACTCTTTGTGAACGGTGATTATCCTAATCGTATAAGATAGATATATCGATAGGACCATAACATTCTTCGTATTCACCTTCCATTTTGGAAAAAAAAAAAGTGTTAATACATTAATCAATATTTCAAATAATTAAACTAACTAAAAAAAGTACACGAAAAAAATTATGTAGAAATTAAACTATCCATATAATAAGTAAATAATGCTACAAAATTAAGGAAATCATTAACTTACATAAACTAACTCAAAAATTAATTAAACTAAACTAAAATTAAGTTAAAATTGTACAAAACTATAACATAACTACAAACAAATATATTATTAAATTAACTACAAAAAAATAAATAAACTACATAAAAAATCAAGAATACTAACTAAACAATTAAGCTAACTAAAATAAAAATACATTAATACGTACATAAACTAACTAAAAATTTAATTAAACTAAACAAAAATTAAGCTGGTTTGGTTGAACCATGAACTAACTACAAACAAATGTATTATTAAATTAACTACTAAAAAAACAACTAAACTACATAAAAAAAATCAAGAAAAAGCTAACTAAAATATAAATACGTTAATACATACATAAACTAACTAAATATATATAAACTAACTACGTAAATTAATCAAACTAAACTAAAATTACATTAGAATTGTACAAACTACTAAAAAACAACTAAACTACATACAAAGTCAACATAAGTAACTAAATAATTAAGGTAACTAAAACGTAAACTTAAAAATGAGATTGATATTTACCTTGAAGCAAGTGTTGAAATAAAATAATTTGTGTATGATAATGAAATTGTTTGAATGAAGAAAATAATTTGTGGGAAACAAAAAATTGTGAGAATTTTGGATGATAATTGTGGGGTGATTTTTGGTGATAATTGTGGAAAGTGAACTGTGCAAATTGTGAGACTTTTTGATGTGAAAACAATAGTGAGTAAAATTATCTACCAAATCCATTATTTTATACACAAATAAAAAAAAAAAGAAAAAAAACATTGCAAATGGTCATAAGACCATTGGGACCAGCAACAGTCGCAAACACAACAAATTCACAATCACAAACACAACCAATCTTTAAAAAAAAAATTAAAATGAGCAGTAACTCATTTTCACCAATGACAAGTTACTGTTCACATAATAAAAAAAATTAAAATACATAGTGACTCGTCTATACTAGTGACGAGTCACTATTACCCAAAATAAAAAATATATATTTGAACAATGACTCATTTTTGATGTAGACGAGTCATTATTTTTGAAATAAAATAATATATTTAAACAATAACTTATTTTTAATGTAGACGTGTCAGTATTCACGAAATAAAAAAATAATATTCGAACAATGACATATTGATTTCCAGATTTAATTATAGGGTTGATTGAATTTTTTTACATTATATTATTTTAATAAAAATTTCCAGCATTGATGGGCAATAGCAAATGAATGATTGCCATGCTTTTCCTTCTAGAAGATGTCCACCACTTGCATGACAAACGTATCTCTACCTCAATCAATAAATAGAATGGCTAAGGAACTTTATTTAGCAGATCCTCCGCCATATATGTTGACAACAATCTAATTAATTATTATCACATCAAAATAAATTTGCTCAAATCTCGATAATTGGAATGGGCCCCAAAGCTTCTAGAAGAGAAGCGGAATTCATGTGAAATTCCTCTAGAAAATATCATTGACCATGGGGCCCATTATAGCTTCTAGAAGAAGGGGAATTAATAATTTATTCATAAATCGAAACTTCTCTTGAATTATCCTTGAACCCATTTCACTAGCAGTCCCCGCCCAAAAAGCAAATTTTGTTGGACGACTTTGAACCGTGAGCCCATATTAAATTTGGGCTTTGCCACGAAACGGCCCAAAATATATACGACGTCGTTTAATTGGACCAGGATTACGTTTGTGTTATCCACTTCGATAAGAGAATTTGCTCGCTGGGGCAAGCTTCAATTCCTACAGGAAAAACAATGGCTTCTTCATCTCTCTACGCCTGCAATGCTCCAATTTCTATCTCTTCTCGAAATCACAGCAATGCCAAGAAGATTAATGGCGAGAATGAGGCAAAAATCCCATCTTCTTCAATGTTTTCATCTCTAAATTTATCCGCAAAACAAAATACTGCCACTCTACACTTCTTCAACAAGAAGCGGACGCTGCCCCTTTCTTCCACTCCACGCCCTCTCACCGTCATTTCCATGGTTCCCCCTAAGCCCGGTGGTAAACTCAAAAAGGGTACGTTTTAGTATTTCAATTTTAGCTCCCCCAATTCAATTTTCTTGATAAATTTTAGTTTTTTTCTCGGTGGGTTTCTCTGTTTGTGTGTTTATGTGTGTGAGCTTTTTCTTATCTTGTGAAAATTTGCAGTGGTTGGAGTGGTGAAGTTGGCTCTAGAGGCGGGGAAGGCCACCCCGGCGCCGCCGGTGGGGCCGGCATTGGGTGCGAAGGGTGTGAATATAGCTGCGTTTTGTAAGGACTACAATGCTCGGACTGCTGATAAGGCCGGTTATATCATTCCTGTTGAAATTACGGTCTACGACGTGAGCTCTCTCTCTCTCTACTATTATTCGTATT
The DNA here is from genome assembly GCA_026212405.1 of Petrea volubilis. Lineage (NCBI taxonomy): Eukaryota > Viridiplantae > Streptophyta > Magnoliopsida > Lamiales > Verbenaceae > Petrea > Petrea volubilis. Next base: position 20,896,999 of record CM047879.1, on the reverse strand, counting down.
GCTTTCTTCATATAAACTTTTGAGGGGGTGTTGTTTTTGATCAGTTGGTTTTGATTGATTAAATTCCAGGATAGGAGCTTCACTTTTATCTTGAAGACTCCACCTGCTTCAGTTTTGTTGCTCAAAGCTGCTGGTACTCTTCTAATGCTTCTTTATTGATGCAATGGGATGGAATCATTAAACTAGAGTGTAGAGGATAATAATTTTACCACAAAGTGGAGTGTTTATAATTGGAAGTAAAAAACTATTAAGGATGTAACTATTTCAATGCCAGAAGGATACCGATCGAAGCAATGGTGTATGGATTTAGTTAGTCAAGAACATACGGAGAAAGTTGAAGGAGAGGATAAGTGCATTCTTGTTTATATTGATAAGACAATATAAAACTTATTCGAATGTGAACTTGAATATGTAATATACCGACTTCAGGTGAGAAGCCCTATGAGAGAAAGGTTCAGTAAAGAATGAATGAGAAAAATGTAGAATCAGAAAATTTATCCAATTGTGATGCTTATATAAGTCTTTGATGAATATTTTCCTTCTAAGAGAAAATGCCGCAGCCTAATGTCCTCACCCATACCAAGATTCTAGAGGTGGCGTGTTGCTATATTTCACAGAGAACTCCTTCATTAGAAGTTAGGCTAGAATAGCATATTTATAACTTTTGAGGGGGTATAACTACCACTGTATTTGGATCATGCCATCTTATAAAAACATTAGCACCAGGCCAAGATTCTCATGTTTCACATTTTTGTTTTAGATTTAATTTTAAGGGAAAAAAACTTTGCCCTGTGAACCATGGCCATTGTGCCCTTTGACCACTTAATTTGTTTCTTGTTACCTTTTGGCTTTTGCCATTGCACTATAGGAATTTACATTTCACCTCCTTTTGCCATATTCTGTGGAAAAGAGCCAAAAATTACAACACACGCCCAGACAGGGGAAAAGTAGGGGACTACCATCCCTCTTTTTTTTTTTTTTTTTTTTTTTTTTTTTGTTTTTTTTTTTTGAAGAAACGACTACCATCCCTCTTGTTGCCTGCAATTTACCTCCATGTGGCTCACATGTCTAGTGTCTCCGACTGAATTTTCCACCTAAATATGGCAGTAGTAAGTAAAATGTAATATTTGTAAAGTGCAGATGGCAAAATGAAGAAGTCATACGGGACTACATTGTGAACTCAGATTAAGACAATCCTGTTTCTTTACTTTTCATTTTTTGTTTTTTGACGTTAAAAGTTTTAAGAAAATATTATTATACACAGATTATTATGATCTGTTTTAGTTAAAAAGTCTTAAGATGTGCGGCATCATTTGCTTCCAAAAACATTTAAGCTTGTCTCGCAAATATCTGAAGTACCAAGAATAAGTACAAATATATGGACAATAGATAAATATATGTTTGTTGTAAATGCAATGATGTGTCCATTGAAGGGCTAATTAGTTATGGATACGATTATTTAGGCGTGGAGAAAGGTTCCAAAGACCCTCAGCGGGAGAAAGTTGGGAAGGTGACAATCGACCAGCTTCAGGGTAATTGCACAAGAAAAATTGCCAGACCTGAATTGTAGGAGTCTGGAGTCGGCAATGAGAATTATAGCAGGAACTGCAGCAAATATGGGAATCGACGTTGACCCTCCCATACTTGAACCCAAAAAGAAGGAACTCGTTTAGGTTCCTATATCTCTTTTTTTCTTTTTATTATTGTATTTATATTAGTTTTGGTTCGTTTCGCCAAAATTGTATCTTCAAGTAGTCCATTGTTTTGCCGATTCCATAATCTGTAAGCTACATGAAAATTATAGATATTATCATCTATTGTTGTAGATGAGCTGTGTCTATGATCTAATTGCTGATGACATTGAGGAGGGACCAAGTAAAAAGGCTGTGAATTCTTTTTGAAAGTATTTCACAGATTCTTGTTGCTTTTGCTCCGTTGTTGTGGCTGTTGATCTTGTGGATATCTATTTCATATTTTGACAAAATGATCCATGCTTGAAATTAGTTACTGTGTTTTCACATAGCGTATCCTTGTGATATGCTTACATAAAGCTCTCAGTCCTTGTAGATAAGAAAATCTGAAAATAATTGGTATGATATTGGTACGGCATATATGCATGTGTCGCCATGGGCACTGATCCCGTGACACGTGTAGGCCACATGTCACCCGAACCCGCATAGAATGTACTCTTCCGCTAAATTCTCTGCACGGTCGGATTCCATTGAGGGGAATCCCCCTCAAGGAGGGCCACCCTCCTCAATATGGGTTCCTCTCCTCGAATACGTGCTGCCCACTATCAAGTGGGCTATGGAATGTGACACATTGAGTAGGGTCTCGATGGAATCTCACCACGTTGTTGTCATCCCTGACAACCGTCATAAATTTTAATTGTAGACTAACCTACTTTGTAGTCATCAAGATGTCTTAGGTTGGACATCGTTCCAACTGTCCTATGGATTCATAGGATTACGCATTTGGCACGGGCTACAAGGAGTTAGCTCGAGGCACAACCCATCATAAATATCCCAATGACATGTCCCTGTAAAGGTAACATACACCCTATATGCACTTACCTCTTACTCGATTCTTTACATAGTTTTGATTATCCTTCATTATTAAGTTGACTTAGGTATCGAAAAGTCTTTGTCGGATATATTTTCGGGTAGACTCGTGTGTTTTTCTAGAAATACGAAGAGCCACTAGCATTTGTAGGATGGGGACTCCATGTCACCATGATGAGAGCCATCAAGTTCTGATTGTATTAAATGTGATAGTACTTTTGTAAAAAGTTGTCTGGGCCCTCTGGAGGTACAATTTCCAGCTAGAGTGCCCAAATGAAATCGGAACCAACATGGTTGGCGTGGTGGTTTAGTACCTCGTCTCTTAAGTATGAGGTCGGGGGTTCGATCCCTATCCATGTGAATGGAGCAAACCATTTGGCCAGTCCCCTACCGCTGAGTGCGCTGACAGTAGAGACGGGGATTAGTCCTCTGGCTGTCGGCCGGAGGGATACCCCGGGAAACCAAAAAAAAAAAAAAAAAAAAGAAATCGGAGTGTAATTGGGTGATGCACTATTTGGCGTGTCTATAAATTACTTTTTTACCGCGTGTTGAACATGTTATCAACATTATCCAACATATGTGAACATGTAGAGTCTTTTATTAATATATATATATATACACACATATATTTACAACTTTACAAATAATAAAGAACGACAACTAAAAATCAATTTATCTTTTGAAAACCCTTGCTTTGAAAACATTGCTTTTTATTCAATAATTTAGTTTTCTTATTATAAATTTTCATTAAAATCAAAATGTTTTTTTATTTTTAAAATAGATAATTGACAATCACCAAAAAAAAAAATTCAATACAATGGGCCAATGGCAGATATGAAATTCTTTTTGACTCTTGTATCAATATGCATGCATAGAGATTATATTATTATATATTAGTAATATTGACACACTCGATACATGTGTATAATAAAAAATAACATAGTTTATTGACACACTAATTTTTGGTGGTTTCTTTACTATTAAAATAATTTTAATTATCTTGAATAAATTTATAAAATTAGTGATAAGTAAAAATAAAAAAATTTAAAATAAAAAGCTGATAATACAATTACAAATAAAGTTAAAAAATAATATTTAAGAGTATTCAAAGATGGGAGAGGGGGAGAGAAATAAAAATGCACTTGAGAGAGAGAGAGAGAGAGAGAGAGAGAGAGAGAGAGAGAGAGAGAGAGAGAGAGGGAGAATATAAAAAAAGATAAAAGAAATTGACAGATTGAAAGTTGTCAAACCAAAATTAATCACTAAAAGGAGCCCCTTTTATATAATAGAATGAATATATTGTTATTATTATTATACAAAAAGGTACATGTAAATGTATATTATGTTATATTAACACTGAAGTAATATAAAAATACTTTTACAAAAACAGTGCTGTGTCCTGATATTTTGAAAAGTCCAACTTCGCATGCCTATGTAGTATTTGTATTAGGCGCCCAACTTTTGGGGACCCCATCTCTCTCTCTCTCTCTCTCTCTCTATATATATATATATATATATACACATATGTTATACACATTTTTTTTGTTGAAAATTTAACGAGCCAATGTAAAAGTATAAATATACGCCCATTTGATAAAATAGATCAATTATTATTAGAAAATTCTAACCAAATCAATATTCCAACGGATATTTATTTAAAAGAAAAAAGAATATTTTAGGGAGTCATTTTAGGAAAAGACAGTCTTTGAGAAGTGTTTTACATTTGTGTTCAAACCAAATCAAAATATATTTTTGTTTCTCAATATGACAACAAATAATAGTCAACTACTTTTATATATAAGTCATTTCTGTTATTCAATATTCATACATTTTAATTATCTTTCATCTTAATTACTTTTCCTTACTCAACTCCTATTTATTATTTCTATACATTAGTTAATAATGTATTTATATAAGTAAGTCATACTCATTCTTTTTCTTTGAACTTTATTTGTTAGATATCCTGATTTTATGGCATCTAATTTAATTCTTATATTCTCGGAGTATTTTTCATTTTCTTTCTCTATTTAATTTGTTTGATAATTTGATTCAAATTAATTTAGATTTTAGTTAAATATTTTCAAATGGCACTTTGTCATATTTTATTTCCATAAGTAGTTTACTAACATGGGATCAAATGTTACAACTCATGCTTTTATTTTTTAAGAAAGACATTTCTTATTAATTGTATTTTCATGTTTGATTTTCTAATTTTATATATAATGCTTCTTATTATAATTATAATAAATCACGTTTTTTTACAAATACATTGAATCTAGCATTCAAACCACTAATTACTATCTTATTCATGATTTTATTCTAACAATGTGTTGCTTGTTGTCAAAACATTTTATAAATTTTCCTATATTTCATAATTAGTTAACTTCATTTGATTTTTCCTTAAATTAGGTATACAATTTTTTTTCCCTTTTTATGTGCCACTATAACTGAGCATTTATTCCCCTCAAAATTATATTTTAATTTCTTATTTCATAATTTTTTATTGGAAACATTCTTTTTTCTTTTTATGCCTTCTTAAGTTTTGCCTCTCATAATATAGAAGCACTTATTTTTTTTGAAAAGCAAACACTTCATAGCCAAAAAAAAAAAAAAAAATTGTTTGAATTGACTTTTTAAAAAGAAAGAAATTAGAAAAAAAAAGTCAAAAAAAAAGCTTTTTTAAGAAGGTGAAAAAGAGGCCAAGGCTCGGTTCAATTCATTTGTATCCCTACTTATTCACCCCTCAAATATCGAATAGAACATCCTCCCCAAGCAAATAATTAGACAAAATTACCCTTATACCATTTATATTTATATATTTTCAATATATATACATATATATATATATATATATATTGCATTTACCATCCTAAATTTAACTTCAAATCATTTATTAACTATAAAAATAATTTACAGTTTAAGTAAATTCAAATAACAACTAAGTCAATAAATTAGTATAATAATTTTTGAAAATTAAACATGAAAAGTACTATTGATGAATTTAATAATATGGATTCTAAGCAAAGTTTGACTATTTTGATTAAAAATTGATAAGTATTTTTTAACTATAAGTTAAATATGTTCTTTTATTAAATCTAGATTACGATATATTTAAATAAATATAGTTTCTTTAAAAGAAAAATAAATAAATACACCCGATTTTGTTTTAGAAAAAAGAACGTACACAAGTTAAATAAATTAATGAAAATATACTTATTATTATATTTTTTAAGAGTGTAAAATATACTTTTGATCATTTATCAAAAAAAAATAGAACTTCTGATAGAAGAGTCAACAGTTCGATTTTTTGCTAAAACAAATTGAACTATAAATTTAGATTATAAATTGCTTTAAATACTTTATAAACTATATACATTATATAGGTACAAAGGTACTTTGGTCGAAATATATAATTAAGTGAAAAGGTAAGTGTTACATTTAATAATTTAGAGAGGCAAATATACGTAGCATATAATTAAGGCGGTAAAGTGTATTTGATCCTGTTTTAAAGTGGGTGGACACTTTTGTCAAGTTTTCAGTAGAAAGAAATAATAGAGTCCTAATAACAATTTTTGAAGGGTCGATAATATTTTCCTATTATTATTGTATTAATATAATTATTTTATCAAATTTATAATTAAAATTATTTACTTATCCAAAATAAAATATGCTGGGATAATGATTAGAAGATGGAAGTTAAAGATATTTATACAGAAATATATATGAGAAATTGAGAATTGATATAATAATTCAAATGTACAAAAACTGATAAACATGTGACATGCTTTTGTGAGAACGAAACATATAGGGAGAAAATTTTGAGGGACCAAAATATCGTTAATGCAAATATCAGCCACATTTTTATTTATTATTGGGAATGAAACTGGCGTTTAATTAATGGAGACTAGGCATGTCAATGGATAGAGTTCTACTTTATACATACTTATTTATTCTCTATTCATATCTTATTTATATCCTAAAATTTTAAAATCTGTTCATACACTACCCGAACTCATATTACTACAAATGAATGAATTAAAGTAGAACCTTATCCATTCCTACCCACTGGGTAATAATACCCAGTGGATATTCACACTGTATGCACATTTTTCATAAACATACACACACACACACACACACACACACTGCACACACATAGTTTTCACTCTCTCTCTCTCACTCAGACACACACACACACACACACACACACATTCTTACGCTGCACACTGTGCAGCGTAAAAATGTGTGTGTGTGTGAGTGTGTGTGAAAAATATGTATGTGCAGTGTGTGATAAATGTGTGTGTGCAATGTGTGTGTATGTGTTAAAATTGTGTGTGCTTGTGTGGGTGCAGTGTGTATGTGTGTATTAAAATTGTGTGTGCTTTTGTGTGGGTGCAGTGTGTGTGTGTGTGTTAAAATTATGTGTGCTTTGTGTGGGTGCAATGTATTAATTGTGTGTGTGAATTGTTAACTAAAAAAGATGACACAATATCACAAAATAACAACAAAAAAAAAAAATGGGAAGGGCCATAAAAATAAGGTAATAACCAATATGCATACCCAGTGAAGAGGACTGGAAATGGGTAATCGAAAATTCATTTATCGTTCACATTCGTATTTGTTTATATGGTATATTATCCGTTTTCATATAAAACGGATATTATTCGTATTCGATTATAAGTATCAGAATAATAAATGGATACGGATATAGTAATTGCATATCCGCTCCGTTTAATATCCGCTTCGAATGTGTATCCGACAGATATATTCGTTTAATATATATCCGTTATCCATATCCGATAAATAATATTAAAATATTATTATTATTATTATTATTATTATTAGTAGTAGTAGTAGTAGTAGTAGTAGTAGTAGTAGTAGTAGTAGTAGTAGTAGTATTAATAGTAGTAGAGTGTGTGCGTGCGTGTGTATTTATATATTATAATGTCTTTTTATATGTAAAATAGAAAAAAATCTAATTAACTCATATTTTCATAATGTACAACGAAATAAAAATATAAGTAAATATATTAACTTTACTTATATTAATGAGCATATACTATACTTATATATATACAAAATTTTCTATTAAATAAGTTATATATATATTTTTATTTTTTTTATTTATATAAACAGATTCAGATATTCAGATAAGCGGATTCAAATACTCAATCGGATATTTGGATAATTATAAGCGAAAATGAATATTCGAAAATTCAAAATTTTGTCAAATTTTAAAAAATACTAAATGGATTCGGATATATCCGAATTCACAAAATATTCGTCAGATTCGAATTGATTATTATGTTTTGAATATCCATCAAATTAGAATACAGATATCAAAAAATTTAATCGAATACACATTCAGATACTGTATATTCATTTTGTTTAATATTCATTTACGCTCCCACCAATAAATTTGTATTTAAATAAGATAATATAAAATAGAGTATAGAGTATTTTTTGAATTATGAGGTATGATAAAATCTTAGCCGTGGATAAGCCTAATGAAGATGAAACCAAACGAAGCAGTCAATTTTTGTCGGTCCTACTCGACAACAATTTTTGTCGGTTCTACTCGACAACAATTGCTGCTTAATTGTTCGTTGAATGTGACTGGCCGAATTATATATGCTTGCCTTGACTATGACTTCAATTATTCAAAGCACACTAAATTTAATCAATTTTTCGTCAACATCCCCACATCAAAGCCGGAGTCAAAATAAATAAATAAAATTTAATTTTATATATATTACTATACTATATTATATATATATATATATTATTATATTATATAAGACTGTAGGCCTTCAGCTACAATAATTCTTCCTCCGGTAGGGTCCACCCGGGTGGTGGGGTGGCGTTGGTGTTGCGTGATTGGTTGCTTTGGACCGATGGGCCCCACTTTGTTTGTTGTATAAGGCAGTACGGGCTTCACTTTGCAGGATTTGGGAGATGGCCGACACTTGAAATTGGAAACGATACCGTTTTGGAATTTATTTATTAAATTAAATTATTTTTCACATTAATAATTTTTTTTGCGAAAAACAAAAAGAAAAAGAATTCTGGTGGAGTTGCGAAACAGGGGTGGGGCGTACTGTAGTCATGGTGAAGAAGAAGCATTTTTAGTTTTTTTTTTTCCTTTTCTTTTTTATCTTATTTATTTACTTTTGTTTTAGTTTGGTTAATTAATTTTTTAGTTTTTAATACAAAGCCACACTGCACTAAAAGGGAGGGGGAAGTTTGCAGGCCATGAAGATGATGAACTTCTATTTTTTTTTTTTCACTTTGTTTGGTATTAGTTTGATTAATCAATTATTAATATTATTTACTTTTTATTAGAATTAATATGAAAATGATTCAATTCAAACTTTTTATATATCTTAAATTCAAAATTATATATAATATGTTTAAATCAAATTACAATTCACAGAATTTCACAAATATGGGTTCAATTCAAATTTTTTAAAATAAGAATAAATAAATATTTACAATGATTTCATCATATATATGTGTGTGTTTAAGTTGTCTGTTTGTATACATATACACACATAATATTGAATAGATATATGTGCGTGTTTGAATGTATATGTTTTATTAACATGTTAACCCTCGGGATTGAAAAAATGCAATAGACATGAATAAAGTTGAAACTGAATATTTTTTAAAATGCTGACATCATCAGTTGGGGGGTATTGTAATGTTGATTATAACTTCAAGGGAGGTAGATATAATTACATAAACCTCGGTGAGGTCTTCATATTTAGATCTAAACTTAGGGGAGGCTATTATAATTATTCCTTAAATTAGATTATGATGTCTATTAACTTAATCACTATGTTTTTTATTTTGAATTTTTTTTCATGTAAAGCATATATGTTAAAAATATACCCAACTGTTCAAATTGCACGAGCCCCATCTCCCCCCACTCTCCAAATTGTTTTGTGATGTGTTCAAATTTAAAAACTAATCAGCAATTTGTATCTAACCCACCCCCGCAGGCACCGTGTCTCGTGTGGTGTAGCCCCTCCCACTAGTGTATATATATAGATATAGATATAATTTAGTTCGATATAAATTTGAACGGAGACGAAGCACTCTCAATCCCCTAACTCCACCACCACTCGACATATTATATTGTATCTCCTAATTGGAGTTTCCCCACCCCCCACCCCCCCTCTTTTCGAACAATTCTCTTGAAACTTGCTTTGTGTATTTTATTCCTTTTTTATTTTTATATTTAATTCCTCTTTTTGTGTACTGTTTATGAAAATTTCAACATGTTTTTGAAAATATTGATCGATCAAATCAAGTATGAGTTAAAAACTATTGAAATTAATGCACAAAATCATCATATAGTTGAGAACCATCTCAAGGATAAATTTCATCAGTAATTAGAAAATTAATGAGAAACATCCGGTAAATATTATATGACCCATTCTAGTTTTGGATTTTTGAATCTAGGGCCAAAAAATCCTATGTGCAACGCTTATTGCAAAGATTGTAATGAACAACTACCTTTCCACGTACGAAAAATACTAAGAACAAGGGCACACCTTGTGCAGCTCTCGTCGAACACTTGTTGCGCATCGATAGTTATATACTCTGCTTTTCATGTACAATCCAACAATTAAATATGGTACGCTTCTCAGAGAATGAGGAACCTCGGGATTTTACATTTAACATAGTTGCTTATGTGGCGTTTTCGTTCCATATGTATTGGCAATTTTTAAGGTCCACTCTACCACCTCTGCACGCGATGTCAGATTTTGTGGCTAGAAAAATAAACACCTCCAATTCAAAGTAAATTGTTGAAATTAATCAATCAAAATACGAATGATTCACAGAAAGGAAATTTAAAAAGGAGAATGTGACATTATTGAAATTAATCGGTCAAAATTCGAATGATTCTTAGAAAGAAAATTCAAAAAGACATTGTGAATTATTGAAATTAATGGATCAAAAAACTTACTGAAATTAATTAATTAAGTCTTTAACGACTCTCGAAAAGAAAATTAAAAAAGAAATTGAAAAGAAAACTAACAAAAAAAAAATTGTGAAATTATTGATTAGACGGGGAGCCGATGAGATCTAATTTTGTTGACGAAGTTGAGGCCAAGACTCTAAGATCTTGAAGCTTGATTCTCCACTGATGTATGTGTGGATTTTTATTCACATCTTAATTGTAATTTATTATTTTATTTTAATAGGAGTCTTTGTGTTTTTTTTTTGAAAATAAAACGCTACGCACTTTATTAACAATTAATAATGTCGACCGATAAGGGCAAGTACAAGAATGGAGGACACTTGTTCCAACCCATTGAACCTAACATCAAACCAATTTGTCTAGCTATATAGTATGAGCCGATTGATTCGCAAATCTTTTGACAAAGCTGACTTGGAAGTTCCTAAAGTCCCTGCTAATAAATTTACAATCATCTATTATCAGACCAAATTCCGAACATGAATAGCTTCTCTTTAATCCAACGTGGTGCCTCACGCAACCCCATAGCTTCTGCAACCGCTGGATCATAATTACCTCGAACGTGAATTGCTCTGGCTGCTACAAATGCCCCTGATTCATCCCTAGCTATCAGCCCAAGACCAGTTTTTTGCTGCTCAACCTGAAAATCTACTGCATCACAATTTATCTTGAGTGAACCAAGAGCAGGCTTCTTCCAAGAAAAATTGGGTGATTGATGAGACGAGTTTGTTCGTTTATGTATGATAGAATCGTTTGGTTTGTAAATCATTTAGTTTGTGATATGATGTAATCGTTTGCCTTGTACTCCCAAAATTATTATATAATTGAATGATATTTATTAAAAAAAAAAAATTGAGGAAAATAGGAGAGAGAAAACATGAGTTTCAAAATTAATCAAAAAGCAAATTACGTATGTAATCACAAATTATTCTCTTTTGTTTTAAAAATCACAAATATCCAATTGAGATTTAGAACCTTTTTTATAAACATTAATAGAAATGTTCAAAAGAAAACATCTCTACAACCATATTAGTCAACTGGGCATTAAGAGACGTGTCTCATCAAACCTGACAAAATCTCTCAGTCAATTTTGTTATTCTACCAATTTTGCAAAATAATTTTATTTTATACTACCACAACTGCCACCGAACATGACCATCAATAATACGATACCACACTACTTTTTTTTTTGAACTTAACTTCATATAAAGTTTTTATATCCTAGACTTGTCAAGATTATATAAATTCCATTACAAAGTCTCGCCGGAAACACTACAGAAACACAAATCAAAATTATGTCTCATCTTGATAAATAGTAAATTTTGTTAAGTTGATATATATCTTAGAAGACATTTGTGATTTTTAAAACTATGAGAATTAATTTGTAATTATAATATATATCTCAAGTGGTATTATAATTTTTAAAACTATAAGAATTAATTTACAATATATATATATATATATATATATATATATATATATATAATTTAGAATCCTTTAGGCCATCCAAGTAAGCATCACTTATTAGAATACTTGAATAGCCTCATTATACTTTATTGCGACACATATGAAATTATAATTTGTACAAGTATGTAGTTATCTATAATTATCCAAAGGAATCCAATGCTTATCCAAAACCTAAGATAAGATATACTACATTTTATTTCAAATTAAATAACAAAAATTATTTTTTATTTGTAATTCCTTTTACAACATTTATCAATTTCGTTATTTATTTCAAAATATTCGAATTTTCTATCATTTATTTCTACACAAATTTTCTATTTCTAAAAATCAAATTATAATTAAATAGTTATCTCAAAATTTAATAATCAATATATTTTGTTATCAATTGAATTTTGGGATATACTAATTTATCAATTACTTCTTATAGTGTGGGTTTAAAAATTTATATTCAAAAAAACCATTAATAGAATTTATCATAATCTATTCCAAAAAAAGGGGGAAGAATTTATCATAATATATAAATAAAAGCATTACTAGGGTGGTAGAATTGACCTAATGGGCCCAGACTTCTTAGGATGCTAGAATTACGTGAAAGCTACAACAAAAAGAAAACCCTCCTTGTTTTGTATGTTTTAATTTATCATAACCTCGTTAAAAAATTATAAATAACTCAAGAAAGTGGAAGACAGAGAGAGAGAGAGGCCTGTTCCAAGTTATATGCTATCTGCCAAAATCCAGTACAATTCCCCCCTTCCCAATTTCCAGGCCCTAATGGTGCAATGAAAGAATCTGTCTCCCATCTTCAACTATGCAACCCTATTCCATAAATTTGCCATAATTCTCCTGTTTTTTTTCTTGCAGATCTTTTGTTGTTATTATACACATTCCAGCCAGCCCTACGGATAATCAAGAAAAAAGGGCACCCGAATCTGTGCTGGAATCATATTTTTCATAAAGGTAACTTTTTTTCGAATCTTCATTTGGATTATGTCACAACCCACTTTTTCTTTTTTGACATTAGTTGATTGTATCTCACCTTTTTGATAATTATACTGCTGACCGAGTTCTTGTTTGTTTTGATCTAATTTCTGATCTTGGATTGGTTTCAAGTTTGTATTTTTTTTTATCACTATTTTATAATGGGATTCGCTGTACAAGCGTCACAGAGTATTAAAAAATTGGCAGTGGCTGCGAATAAGATTTTTCTTTTAGGGGTGGTTTGGTTTCTATGGTGTCAAATTTTTCTCTTTGTACTTAACAAGGTTTAGGGTACTGTAGTTATGTATATATTCATTCATTGGTGCAATTTATTTGAAATTGGTAATTTGGTGTTGCTCGTAATTTTAACTGAGTATGCATATTTAATTTTTACTTTGTATATTTCGCTTTCTGATTAGTGTTTTTCTCTGTTTAACTTTATTTGAATATTTGACTACATGAGTTGGGACTTGGGACTGGGTGATGAAATCTACTCATGCTTATTAAGGATTTAATTTTAATTCATCTTCCCCAGGTGGGGCGTTATGAATCTTATGATACTGCCAATTAGGCAACGTAGTTTGAATTTAATCTATTCTCTTACTGTATATGCAGTTGCAGATACACAAACTATCTGTATACTTTGTGTGATACGTTTATGTATGAAGGGACTCAGAGATGATGGGTTTTATAGATGAGTATGATTTGAAACTAGTCCAGAATGTGTTGTGTGTGATCTGTAAAAGACAAGGGGGACAAAAACCTTAATTTTTGTTCAGAGTTTGGGTTCATGTCAATTATTGGGTCATCGAAATCGATCTATGGGCTCTAAGTTGAGGCTGAAGTTTTCCTATGTTTTGGAATTCTCCTTCTCAGATTGTTTTGTTTAGAAAGTCCAGGGGTTCTGATTAGGAGAATTGATTTAATTTGTTGTATCTAAGGATTCTTCTGAAGTGTTTTCGATATGCCTAATTTATTCTTGCATATTTTTCAAGGGTTCACAAGTCTTTTGTGAGGGAAGGTACTGGTAATGAAAATGCAATCGATATCTACCGCTTGATGATGTGTGGTACTGAAGTACTTGTGCATTTTGGATAGAACAAAATAAAAAGGAGAATTCTTGTCGATTCTGGCATTTTTTGTTGATCGGGATAGCAGTAAACAAGGGGCATTTATAATCTGATGGATTTCATTAAGGTTTCTTTGAAATTTGAGTATTACAAAATTACAAAGGTTTTCCTTTGTTTTTTAATGCTGAAAACAAAGAATTTTCTGGTATGAAAGAGAGAACGCTATTTCTTGACAATCTCAAACATAGGTTCCATCAAACCTCTTTTTGAGCAATTATCTGTATATGAAATTACAAAATCCACATAATGCTTATGATCATGTTTTTCTCCGTGGTGTGCTTCATGTGATGACTTATCACAAAATTATGTGCAGCAAAATTAATCTATAAAGCGACTAATGACAGTTACCTATATTCAGATGGAGGAGGCAAAAAATCAAGAGCATGGGCATGTCATTGAGGTGTGTGCTGATGTACAAACTACAGATAGAGCCTCTAGTGGGATCAAGGCATGTGAGGGTGCAACTTGTGGTTTATCTGATGCCAAGACCAGCTCTAAAGATGCACAAGAGCGTTCGGCTTCTATGAAGAAACTTTTGATTGCAGTTGTATTATGCATTATCTTTATGAGCGTGGAAGTAATCGGGGGTATCAAAGCTAATAGTCTTGCCATATTGACTGATGCGGCTCACTTGCTATCCGATGTTGCCTCTTTTGCTATTTCTTTGTTTTCATTGTGGGCTGCAGGATGGGAAGCTAACCCGCGCCAGTCTTATGGATTTTTTAGGATAGAGATACTTGGGGCCCTCGTCTCAATTCAATTGATTTGGCTTCTTACTGGGATCCTTGTCTATGAAGCCATTGCTCGACTGATAAATAATACTGGTGAAGTTCAAGGCTTGTTGATGTTTTTGGTTTCTGCTTTTGGACTGTTGGTCAATCTTGTCATGGCCCTCTTGTTGGGCCATGATCATGGGCATCATGGACATGACCATGGTCACGGGCATCATCATCATGGACATGATGATCATGATCATGATCATGGATCCGAGGACGACCACATGCACACGCATGGGGTGACTGTCACCACGCATCATCATCATCATCATCATCATGAACAAGAAGCAGAACACAAACACGTTGATCATCATCACACTCATGATTGTGAGCCTTTGCTTGACAACACATCTGGTGAAATCGAAAGCACGTCAAAAGATGGTGGACATAAAAAGAAGAAGAAGAAGCAAAGAAATATAAATGTTCAAGGTGCTTACCTTCATGTTCTTGGTGATACCATTCAAAGTATTGGTGTTATGATTGGTGGAGCTATAATCTGGTATAAACCGGAGTGGAAAATCGTTGATCTTATCTGCACCCTCGTTTTCTCTGTAATAGTCCTTGCGACCACAATTAGGATGCTGCGTAGCATTCTTGAGGTTCTTATGGAGAGCACTCCAAGAGAGATCGATGCGACAAGGCTTGAAAAGGGTCTTTGTGAGATGGAGGAGGTCATCGCCGTTCATGAGTTGCATATATGGGCAATAACTGTGGGGAAAGTGTTGCTAGCTTGCCATGTGAAAATTAAGCCTGAAGCAAATGCTGACATGGTGCTGGAGAAAGTGATTGATTATATCAAGAGGGAATACAATATTAGTCATGTTACAATCCAGATCGAAAGAGAACAAAACCCATGATTGTTGAGGATTGTTCTTTTTTGGTATTGGTTGGTGCATTGGAACTTAGAAATTCTTTTTATGTTATATCATTGTTCGTTTTCATTCTTTGCTGATGATGGTTCTACTCGTTGCCTGTCCCTTTTTATGCCTTTTTGTCATATACAATATTGAATTTTCGTTCATGTCACGCTGCTGCGAATTACACACACACACACACACGCGTATGTATATATATATGTATATGTGTGTGTGTGTGTGTGTATCTGTATCTGTATGAGTCTGTGTCGCTATTATGTATTTGTTTTGTTCAAGATTGCAGGAAACTTAAATTTATTGTTGGTGGTGCTGCTAAATTGGCAAAATTGCAATTTTGGTTCTCTAAGTTAACCCTTTTGCTCCTGAAGCAGTGCTATTATTGGATGATTGAAATTTGAAAGTATTAGTTCAATCAGTGTTTTTTGATTTATTTTTAGTTGATGGATGGGAATTTAATTTGTGCATGTAAATGAATGAAAGGAATCTGTTTATTACATTGGTGAAGGTGTAGTTGCGTACGGTGGGTTGAATTTTTATTTTTTATTATCTTTTGGGGTAAGTTGGGTGGGTTTGGATTTGTCTTCACTTTAAAAGTTTAAGTTTTTTACATTCAACTATTATTTATAATAAGTTATGATAATATTCATCATAAAAATTAGTATTTACAAATTTTGTGGTTTAATAAAAAAAAAAAAATAAGTATTAGCTATGATTTGTAATAAGTTTTGAATTTTGAAAATACTTATCATGAAAAATATTATTTTCAAAATTCATGATTTAATCAATGAAATATGGAATATAAACTATTATTTTTAATAAATCATGATAATATTCATCATAGAAGTTAAATATCTACAATTCTGATGGTTTAGTTGATAAAAGAACAAAATATCAATTATTATTTGTAATAACCCATGATAATATTCATCATAAAAGCTAATGTATTCAAATTTCATAGTTTAATAAATAAAAAATAGAATATAAACTATTATTGTAATTAGTCATGATAATATTTGTCATAATTTTTATGGTCCAAGCCATGAACGAATGGAAATATGGAATAGGAACTATCATTTGTAAAAAGTCGTGACAATATTCATATTAAAAATTAGTATTTCAAATTATGGTTTAATCAATGAAAGATTGAAACATCAACTATTGTTCGGAAAAAATCACGACAATACTAATCTTAGAACTAATATTTACAAATTGTATGATTTAATTAATGAAAAATTGAAACTCAACTATTATTTGTAATATGTTATGACAATATTTATAAATTTCATGGTCTGATGATTGAAAAAAAAATAAAAAAACATGAAATCTCAGCATTCGTCGTATATAATGTTACAAAAATTTCATAAAATTTAAAGTTAGAATAACTTTAGCGTATAAAATTTAAACTGCCCCGTTCTAGTCATTTATATTATAAATTAGTGTTATTTTAATCGATCCAGTCAAATATCGAGTCAAAATTCATTGAAAACACTCTCATTAAACGAAGATAATCCATATTCGCAATGATTTTCTCTAAAGACAAGCAAGCTCAAGCAAAATGGGATGCTTTGAAGGAGACAAAGTAGAAACAATATTCAACAATTAGTATCAAATGTATCTGAGGAATATGATCCTGATAATCAACCACATACCTCTCCAAGAGCATTTCTTCGGGCATCATCAACAATGAGACCATGCTCATCATTTTCTTCAACAGAACCTTTGCAAAGCCTTGGTTTCATTCTTTTGTCGAGACTAAAACCGAGAAACAGAGGGGCACTGAGCTACATCAACAGGCTTATTCCATGTTCGCCACGATTTTCTTCTCAGACAAGGTCGTGCAGTACGGATACTTTAAGAATGGGCTAGTAATGTCGGATTCCGACCACCCACACCTTCTGTAGGTGTCCATTTTACGCTTCATAGTTGATTCAGTCATATTAGCAAACGCTTGGAGGGCATGGAGGAACACTATTTAATTTCCTTCTATCAAATCCCATCTCAACAACCCGATCGACGTACGCAACGAACTTCCCTTTACCAATAATCAGCAACGACGGATGATATTTAACCAACGAAGCAATACAAGATTCGGGCAGTCCTCGTTATCTCATAATCGCAATCCTCGAAGGGATCTCCCCTTCACCGCCACCCGAAACAACTTGGGAGCCCGCGAGAACACAGAAACAAGACGTTTGAAATAATCATACCTTGGGATGATACAGCCCTCTAGCTGGACTACCATGAAAGATCACCGGACATGAGGACAGCTTATTGGCTGAAACAGTAATAGGAACACCAATGGAACGGAAGAATTCGAGCTTCGGAGGCAACGAGAGCATCCTTTGATGACAACCCACATGAGTTAATGAGGTAAGAAATGGTGAAACATTGTATTGAGTCATTTCTACAAACATCTGGTGATGATTTCTGGGAGGAGAATGACTTGAACAAGACTGCAATTTGGGATGTGCTAAGGGCAATTCGCAGCCTGAGAGTCGCAGACATGGCTACAGGAGGAACATAGTTGGGGGCCAGGTGCTTCCTCTTTGATTTAACTAGCTTCCTTCATTTTATTTTTTGAAAATTTTTAATCCAGATGCGGTTTGATTGATTGAAGTACTGTTCATCTACTTACCACGTTATAGGCCATCTTATTTTAATTTTACACCAGTCACTTCGATAATTTTCATTAATCTTCGTCTCTTTTTTTCATTTCATGGGTAAAGTGAATCTTAATTTAATTTAGATATTAATTTTTTTGTAATTAATTTGAATTTTGTATACATTAATTTAGACAAAATAAATAAAGATTGAAAATTATCTCTAATGTATATTTTTTTTTGGTCAAATCTCTAATGTATATGAATAGCTGCACTTTGCCCCATAATTTTTGTATTTTAATGCAAATATTAATTAATATAAGTGAATAACCAATTTAACGTTCATATTTATATAACGCCCTTCTGGATATGTTGAAATCGAAGGTGGGGTGTGTCGGCAAATAATTCAAAAAGGTCTGATAGCTAGTCTTCTCGCACAAACGTAAACGATGAGGGACAATGTAAAATTGACCCCAAATATTGAAGGGTTTTCCATAATTTACTCTTTTTTGTTTAATTATGCCGACACTATTTTTCTGCAACAACACTTCATGAAAATAAGCCCCGCTTCAAGGGGCTAGGGGTGATGGCGGTTCTACAACAATAATACAAGAAAACACGCCTAAACCACATAATTCAGCCCTGTGGAACATGGTTCGCCGTCATGCCGAGAAATTGGCCGGAACGGCAGTGGCCGTTCCATCGCGATAGAGTGGAACTACCGCGGGTTCGGGCCAGAGTCGGAGCGGCGATTTATCGGCCAAATCGGCGTTCCTATCCGATTTCTCGGACCGGAACGCTGATAAGGAACGGAACGCCGGAGAAATCGGCTGGAACGTTTATGTTTATGGGGATGTTGTTGTCAATTGGTGACTGCTATTGAATGAGGCTGATGGTTGAAGACGATAAGAATAGAAAATTCTGGAGAGAGAGATGAGTGGAGAGAGAAAAGATTAAAGAGGGAAAATATATATATTTTTTTTAAGAAAAGAGATGGGCCAAAAGAGGTTCCCAGTCTTACGACTCTTACCACAGCAACGTAAAATTATTTGTTTTTTTTTTTTGGTAAAATTTTAATTTTGACCTTAAAATCTGACAAAGTAACAATTTTAAACCAAAAATTAGGATTGGACCCTTAATTTTCTATACAGTACTTGTACTAAAACTAATAAATTTATTAATACATTTTTGTGAAATAAATTATTACATAAAATATAATATATTAATAAAGTATTACTTTTACAATTATTTTGATGACATTACACACTACAAGAAAACGCTCGTTTTTCCGCAGAATTTTTCGGCCGATTATTCCGTCGAAATTTTTCGGCGGAAAATAAAAAAAAAATAAAAAATAATAATTTTTAAATTTTTCGGCGGATTTTCGGTGGAAAATCACTACCGATAAAGGTTTTTCGGGAGATTGAATCCGCCGAAATTTAATTTTTCTGCCGAAAATCCGCCGAAAATTTCGGCGAAAAAACTGTGTTTTCTTGTAGTGACAGTACTATTCGTATTTTATATTGTTATACTGATAACAAATTTTATTACACAAACTTCAAACATTAATTATTTATAGTTTATTATGTTTTTTTTAATTAATATGTTATATAAAATAAAAAATTATGTATTTATTACACAAACTTCAAACATTAATTATTTATAATCTATTATGTTTTTTTTAGTTAATATGTTATATAAAATAAAAAAATATGTAATCTTCGGAATTATAAAAGTAATTATATGTTTTTTCATAAATTCGTATATTTTTTTAAAATTTTATCTAGAAAATCCCGTTCCGGCCGCGACCATTCCGCGGTGTGGCAATGGAATTGGAACGGTCAAGTCTGTTCCGTTCTCCGCGACTGTTACGGCGAACCATGCTGTGGAAGGGAATTTGGAGGAATACCAAAGCTGTAGCACATGAGTTCCAGTGGAGAGTAGGCCATGGGAATGAAATCTTTTTCTGGGATCACATACCTGCTTACGGCAGCAAATACCCAGTCATGTGGTCGAGGGAGATGCGAGTGTTGCATAATTTATCAGCCAACGAGGAGATTGGGACCTCCCACAACTTAAAACTCCTATATCTGATCACGTTAAAGCACGAATATTGAGTGTGCCAGTTCCAATGGACGATTTTAGATGCAAGTCAGATTTTACTGTTTTGAAGGAAAACCAGATGGAGATGGTAAGCGACCATAAACAGTGAAACTGAATATGGAAGACAAAATGCCCACAAAAAAATCTTCTATGCTAATGCCATCACGTACAATAGCCTGCCAACAAATGTTCTAAGATTCGGCAGGAAAATGGGATGCCAGAGTGAGAGGGAAGACATACTGTATGTCCTCATAGACTGCTCATATGCATGGAAAATATGGACACTAATTTTGCCAAGTTCCTAGGACAGGACAGACTGCAGGTGGCAACTGATGTTTCTGGCAGAGTATGGCACATATGGAAAGCACGAAACAAGCATATAATTGAGGGCAAAGTGGAGAGTATAAAAGAAACAATCTGTGGACTAAGTATTCCCACATGGAGGCAAGATGAGGCAAGCAAAGGATTCTGATGTCAAATGGGTAATCAGAAATGAAAAGGGAGACGAGGATTCACAAGCTCGAGACTGAAATGGACTCAAAAGTCATACAGAGGATTTGCGACATCATCCATCCTCTAGGCCAGATAATGGAGGATTGTTGGAGACCAAGATGATCCATACATGGCGAGAAGGAAACAAATACGTGGACCAGCTGGTTAAGATACCACTTTATTGCGGAAACTTTGATACCAATTTGTTGCGGAAACGTGGTGGGGGTGGTGTAGAGAAAATATTCAAATTTAGGAGAGGGGAAGTGGGGAGGAGAACACACTCTAATTTTTTTTTTCTCTACTCAATCAACACTTCTATTTCACTTCGTCACTTTACTTACAAACTCTCTTACAACTCTTTTACTCTCCTAACTCTTTCACTCACTCAATCACATTCACTTACTACACACACTCCACACTCCACACTCCACACAAAATGCAAAAACATGACTTCTATTTATACTAGTCTCCTAATAAGTGACACTCTAATTAGAATACTAATTGTATAGGTTACAAAACTTAATTGTATGAAATAACGTTTGTAACTCCCGACCATTTTTGCCACCACTTTGCCACACTATGAATGACTCTTTGACTTCTCAAGAATCAAGATTAATTTCTCATTTCTCAACACGCCACACTAAGCTTGATTCTCTCATTCTGAGATAATTCCTCAACTTCTCGAACACCTCTCGTTTGAGCGGCTTCGTAAAGATATCAGCAACTTGATCTTCGGTTCTGACATACTTTACTTGCACATCTTTCTTAGCAATACTCTCCCGGATGAAATGGAAATGGGTGTCAATATGTTTACTCCGATCATGATACACCGGGTTCTTTGCTAAAGCAATTGCTGACTTGTTATCGACATAAATCTCTGTCGAATCACTTTGTTTCACATTGAGCTTGTTGAGCAAACTCCTTAGCCATATTGCATGGCAAACTGTTGATGTTGCAGCCACATACTCAACTTCACATGTTGACAAAGTCACTATTGGCTGCTTCTTCGAACTCCAAGTAAAAGCAGTTTTTCCATAGAAAAACACAAATCCTGTAGTGCTTTGATATAGCGAAGTATTCTTTTCGCTACATTGAAATGATAGGTTGTCGGGTTCTCCATGTACCGACTAACCATTCCGACAACATAAAGGATATCTAGTCTTGTGCACGTCAAGTACCTCAAACTTCCAACCAAGCTTTTGAACAAGGTGGGATCAACTCGATCTCCACCGAGGTGACTTGACAACTTCTCTCCCACTTCGATTGGGGTGTTGATTGACTTGCAATCCTCTATCTTGAATTTCTTTAGCACTTCTTTGGCATAGCCTTCTTGCGAAATAAAAATTCCAGCATCGCCTTGTTTCACTTCGATTCCAAGGTAGTATGACATCACTCCAAGGTCTGTCATCTCGAACTCCTTGGACATATCCTTCTTGAACTCATCCATCATTTTCACATCGTTACCTGTAAATATGAGGTCATCGACATACAAACAAACTATTAAGATGTTACCATTTTCCATCTTGACATAGAGAGCATGTTCATGGGGGCATTTCTTGAATCCTTTCTCTTGAAAATATTTGTCTATCCGAGTGTTCCATGCCCTCGGTGCTTGCTTTAGCCCGTATAAGGCTTTCTTCAACTTCAACACCTTGTCTTCTTGACCTCGAATAATGTAACCCTCCTGTTGTTCGATGAAAACCTCTTCGTCAAGGTAACCATTTAGGAAAGCAGACTTTACATCCATTTGATAAATCTTCCACTTGTTTTGAGCTGCTAACGAGATGAGAAGTCTTATGGTTTCTAACCTTGCAACTGGGGCAAAGGCTTCGTCATAGTCAATTTCGGCTCTTTGCTTATAGCCTTTTACTACGAGCCTTACCTTGTAGCGCTCCACCTCTCCTTTTGAGTTTCTTTTGATTTTGTAAACCCATTTGACTCCGATGGGCTTATATCCTGCTGGTAGAGAGGTAAGCTCCCAAGTATCATTTCGTTTTATGGAATCAATCTCCTCATTCATGGCCATCCTCCATTTGGGGCTTTCTGCTGCTTCTCCAAAATCAATTGGTTCCGTCTCTGCAAAGAGACAAAATAATGTGTTGTTTTGGTTCAATTCAACATATATTTCAGCAAACGATCTCTTCCTTCTAGGTTGACTGCTGGATTCTGCCTCAGTCGAAGTGGAATTTGATGTTGATTGGCCAGTCGGAGTGACTGGTTCCTCCTCTTCGTCTTCCTTTTCATTCTGACTCGGTTCCACTTCGAATGGATAAAAGTTGTATTCTTCTTTCTGTTGTGAGCTCCAATCCCACGAGCTCTTCTCGTCGAAGTGAACATCACGGCTCACTTTGACCTTATTGTTAGTTGGATCATACAGTTTGTAACCTTTAGAGTTTTGATCATACCCAATAAAAATATACCTCTTATTCTTATCATCTAGCTTACTTATTTGTTGATCTGGAACATGCATATGGGCAATGCTTCCAAAAACCTTCAAATGGGATATATTCGGCTTGTATCCATTCCATGCCTCCTGTGGCGTTTGATTCCACAAGCTTCTCGTCGAACTCCTATTCGACAAGTATACATCACACTCTACAGCTTCTGCCCACAACTCTTTAGGCAAGTTCTTGCTCTTCAACATGCATCGGGCCATGTTTAAAATGGACCGGTTCTTTCTCTCCGCTACTCCATTCTGCTGCGGGGAGTATAGATTCGTCATAAGGCGTCGAATACCCTCTTCGTCACAATATGCCTTGAACTCCCGCGAGGTGAACTCTCCACCTCGATCGGAACGAAGTGACTTTATTTGGTAGCCACTTTGCTTTTCGACAAGCGCCTTAAATTTTCTAAAGGCCGAGAATGCTTCTGATTTCTCCTGGAGGAAGTATACCCATGCCTTCCTACTATAATCATCAATGAACAAAATGAAATATTTGTTCTTACCAAGTGACGTCGGAGTGATAGGTCCACATATGTCGGTGTGAACTAACTCCAATGGTTTTCTTGCTCTTGTTTGCGACTCTTTAGGAAAACTGTAACGATGTTGCTTTCCGACAAGACAACCCTCGCATAACTGATCGGGGTGGTCAATGGAAGGAAATCCTTTCACCATCCTCTTCTTCGACATCAACTTAAGGCCTCCAAAATTGAGATGTCCCAACCTTAAGTGCCATAACCACGATGTATCTTCCAAACATGCCATCAAGCATTTCGCCACTTCGTTCTTGATGCTCAACAAGAACATCCTATTGCTTGTCATAGGCACGCGAGCTAACAATACTCCATTTTCATTTCTTAGGTAAAGGGTCATGTCTTTCATGTGTATATCGTACCCTTTCTCCAAAAGTTGGCCTACACTCAAGATATTTGCCTTCATCCCAGGGACATAGTACACGTTCGAAATGAACTGATGATCTCCATTCTTCAATCGAATTAAAATTTTACCTCGTCCCTTAATGGAAATCTTTGACGAATCTCCAAATGAAATGGTTCCTGTCACTGAATTATCCATTTCGACAAACATATGTTTGTGACCACACATGTGATTGCTAGCACCTGTGTCAAGGTACCAAGTGTTCTTTTCGCCTTCACCTTGTTGGTTGTGTGCCAACAAGAGAGCGGTATCACTATCAACTTTCTTTTCCTCAGCAAGGTGAGTCTTCTTCTCCTCACTTGATTCACTTCGACACTCATAGGAATAGTGTCCTCGTCGATGGCAGTTGTAGCATTCAATGTCTCTTTGATTTTGCCACCTTGTTTGAAATCCTCTACCTCGAAATCCACCTCGTGTCGGAGTGGATTCACCGTGTTTCTCTTCATTTTGATTGGCAATGTAGGGACCTCGTCCTTTGCCACGACCTCGTCCATGACCGCGATAAGATGAGCGGCCACTTCGTCGATTGCTTCTGTCAACGTCATCTTTCTTTTCGTGGAGATTCATTTTGGCTTGGAGAGCTTGTTCAATTGGCTCTTTGGCTCTCTTTTTCATCTTCTCTTCGTAGACTTATAATTTGCCTACTAACTCATCAACTTTCATTTCGTCTACATCGTTAGACTCCTCTATGGCAACAACGATATGATCGAACTTCGAATTGAGAGATCGAAGTATCTTCTCAACAACTCGGGCATCTTCTTTCTTTTCGCCATTGCTTTCTAGTTGATTTACAACCGAAAGTACTCTTGAGATATAGTCAAAAACTGCCTCATTTTCCTTCATTTGCAATGATTCAAATTCACCTCGTAAGGCTTGTAACCTTACTTTCTTCACTTTGGCAATACCTTTGAAGGTAGTAGCTAAAGTATCCCAAGCCTTTTTTGCAGTATTGGCTTGTGCAATCTTCTCAAAAATATTATCATCCATGGCAAGTTGGATGAATGAGAGAGCTTTTTGATCTCTTACCTTGGCTTCCTTTGCATTTTTCTTTTCGTCTCGACTTGCAGTTGCTAAATCTGCAAGCTCTTCGTATTCCTCTTCGACGGCATCCCAAATACCTTGGCCTCCAAGAAATGCTTTCATTTGGATACTCCATCTTTCATAATTTTCTTTTGTGAGCTTTGGGAATGAGAAAACTCCTGTGGTTGCTATCACAACGTAGCTCTCAACGTGGTTTTTAACGTAGTTCTGAACGTGGCTCTGATACCACTTTGTTGCGGAAACTCTGATACCACTTTGTTGCGGAAACTTTGATACCACTTTGTTGCGAAAACGTGGTGGGGGTGGTGTAGAAAAAATATTCAAATTTAGGAGAGGGGAAGTAGAGAGGAGAACACACTCTAATTTTTTTTTTCTACTCAATCAACACTTCTATTTCACTTCGTCACTTTACTTACAAACTCTCTTACAACTCTTTTACTCTCCTAACTCTTTCACTCACTCAATCACATTCATTTACTACACACACTCCACACTCCACACAAAATGCATAAACATGACCTCTATTTATACTAGTCTCCTAATAAGTGACACTCTAATTAGAATACTAATTGTATAGGTTACAAAACTTAATTGTATGAAATAACGTTTGTAACTCCCGACCGTTTTTGCCACCACTTTGCCACTACTATGAATGACTCTTTGACTTCTCAAGAATCAAGATTAATTTCTCATTTCTCAACAATAAAGAGGATTTGCGACATCATCCATCCTCTAGGCCAGATAATGGAGGATTGTTGGAGACCAAGATGATCCATACATGGCGAGAAGGAAACAAATGCGCGGACCAGCTGGTTAAGATGGGACACAAGTACTTTCAATACCAATTCAAAATCTTGAAGGAGTCCCCGCAGGAACTAGTGGAGCTAACGAATTCAAATTTTTTACGACCGCCAACCTAGAAAGAAGTTATTTGTAAAAAGATTATAATTGGCTAGCAAATCTTTTTTTTTAAAATTTTAACTTCGACCCAAGACTTTGATAAAGATTCAAGTTTAATCCAAATTGTGGAGAAAATACCAACATCACCTTGCAGGCATCATTAGAAGCATCGGAGCTACTCAACTGCCTCCTAACAGTAGAACCTCCACCTAAGTTGCAAGATATGTTCTTTCTATTTTTTTTAAATGCATATTTTAAATACAAAGTTTATCATTGATTTTAATATATATTTAGTTACAACAATTTTATCCTATTATAAAAAATAATTTTTAAATTTAAGAGCAATAATAATTATATATAAATTGTTGCTATTGAAAAATGGTGATAAGAGACCATATATGAATCATGATTATTGGCAATTAATTATAAATTTAGAGGGCAACAAAAATTGTCACATTAATGATAGATGATAGCTTTTGATGGTACTAAATTATTATTACTGGTCGTAGGGGTACATGTGATGTGTGTGCAAAATAAAAACTAAAATATAATTTAATTACATATTTAAAGTATGAATATAAAATTAAAATATTTATTAGATATATTATATAAATTATTATATATTTTATAAATTATTTGTAATGTATATACTTTATTGAATTTGTTATATAAAAATAGTTTAAAATAAATATATATAGTATTAAAAACTTAACAAATAAATAAGAAATAAAAAGTTTTGAAAAAAGATAAAAGATATGAAATACATACATATATATATATATATCAATAGAGGAGAGAGAATGAGAAAAGAAATAAACTAAAAATACGTTAATAGTCGGAGAAGACAAATGAGAGAGAATATAAATAAGAGTGGATAGATAAAAAAAAAACACCAAAAAGACCAAAGTGGTTATGTGCCATTAATTCTTACAATAACGGGTTAGACACAATTTCATAGCTACTAAATTTCTAAGGTTACTAACAATTCAAAATAAAAAATCATTAGGCCTTAATAGGCATTATTGGTGATAAATTTAAATGAACACTTCATACTTTATTACTAATAGTATTTCGTATTCTACTTTTCTTATATTTGTATTCATCTAATTTCATCATTTTCTTCTTCTTTTTCCTTTTTTTTTGGCCTATAATATTTACCACTATTCTTATTAAACTTTGTCAAAATTAATTTATCATACTATATATCAAAATGTCTTTTTAAAACTCAAAAATTTATTTCTTTCATCTCAAATTCAAGTTAAATTAAGACAAATATTTGTGCTAGTTAACAAATATAAATCATTTTATCTAATTTGTACAAATACAAACTCCAATATATTTGCGTTGGGGTTAATTGCAATTTTGGTCCCATAGGTTTGTCATTATCCAATTTTGGTCACATTCGTTTCAAATTTCTCAATTTTGGTCCTATATGTTTGAATTTTCTCAATGGGATATTTCTGAAATTCCGTCTAATTTTTAACGGCGAAAGCAATCAAGCTTCACGTGGTCGTTAAATCCCATACGTGTCAAATTTTCTGCAAACTTCCAAAATTGCAAAAATTTGAAACGTATGTGACTAAAATTGAGAAAATTGAAACAAATTGGAACAAAATTGGGCGGAATTTTGGTCCCACGTGAGGAGCGCGTGCCTTCGTCGTTAAAAATTAAACGGAATTTCAGAAAAGTCTCAAAATTGCAAAAAATTGAAACATATGGGACCAAAATTGAGAACATTGAAACGAATGGGACCAAAATTAGACAAATGCATACCTATGGGATCAAAATTGCAATTAAGCCTTTGCGTTACAAGAGCAAAATAGGCTATTTTATAATATAAACTCGAATCTATTTTATTTTAGATTTTTAATTCCAAAATGTCATTGAATCTCTTATTTTATAATATATATTTAATTATGTCATATGTGTAAAATTATTTATTTAATTATATATTTGGTAGCATATATCCATGCAATAAAATAGGAAATGAAATCTAATATAAATATATTTAAAATGATGTTCACCTTATATGTCCATCTCTTGTTTATGTGGACAATAAGATGGTTAAGATGTCCCTTTATTGTTTTGTTGTATATGACATTTTTCATATTTACATTTTGAACTTCCAATTCATATTAAAATATTTTCATAATTAAAATGATCTAATACCATTATCTCAAGCATATATCTTTAACTCCTTAAATTATTATTTATACTCAATTATTTTCTTAAACATAATTTATAATTATATGCATTGATTAGTTTTTCTATTATTAACTATATATTAACTAGCACATATTTTTAGATTATATATATATATATATATGTTTCTCAATACGACAACTTTTGTATTGATTTTAATAATGATATCCTTGATTATTGCTTAGCCTTTTCACATTTAATGTCCAAAATTATTATTTTCATATTTTGTCTTATCAAATTCAATTACATATGTGAATAAAAGTCTCCTCGATTCTATATATATGTCATTTTCATCATTTAATATCTTTGCATTGTAATTATCTTTTATATTTGACTATTTTTCCATAATCAACTCCCAGTTATTATTCCTATATAATGTGTAGTATCTATCTATATATATATAATGTTATATATTTTATATATACATATAATTAAAGTCGTTATCTTAATTACTATTTTAAACTCTATAATTCCTTCATTTTGGGCCAAATTCATATTAGTCATTACATATGAATTTGGCCCAATTTTCCAACCTCATGCACATATCAACATTTATCCATATGTACTTTACATATATATATACATGTATATGCGTGCGTGTAATATTTTATGTATGTGCCATAAATAAATACAATCAAATTATGTATATGTAATTGAGATGTATTAGAAGCCCATTAATTCATAGATCTTGCATAAGAATCGTGCAGTTGATAATTTTAATGGTTCATTTTTTGTAAACTCAAAGTCCATAAAATTAGTTTTTACCAAAAATTAGAAAAAAAAACATTTACATATGCATCCATAACTTAAAGTTCATATAATCTTTCCTCCATCTCCATGCTATCATCTCTAGGAAAGTGATGATTTAATTTTTTAAAAATGAATTATGGTATTTATTTTTACATCTGATTATGTTTTATTTGCTATGACCATGAACAAGGTTAAATTTGAATAAATTCTTCAATCATGATTGAAAGACACAATTGTAACTTTTGATTTTGTGGTAAGTCTTTTTGACTTTTGTTCTTGCTTTTTCAATTTTTTTTTTGTATCTCTTTGTATTTTTTTTTTATTAATTTTGATAATGCATGTACCTTTAGTACAAATTTGTTATAACACCTTATATTCCATTTAGGCATATTAGTTTCATATTCTTTTATCATTAATAAGCATATTCTAAAACTCTTTCATTGACGTTGAGTTTTAGCTTTTCATTCAATTATTTAATCAACTTTTTAAGTTTGTAAGAATATATGAATAACAGAGGATCCACTTTTGGCAAATTAGATTACTATAAAATTTTGACAAAACATGACATAAGATCTAAACCTACTTTAAGAACCACGCTATTCTTCTTCAATGCAGGTGGATTATCAAATTTTAGGTATAAATGTTGAAACAAATCACTCAGACCAATTAAATTAGTTTTGCAATTTGCAGAATATCTATGCATCTATACAATGATGAATAAAATACATTTATAAATAATTGTAGGATTTTTGTTAAGTTTTTGAGCTAGATAATAATTTAGTTATATTTTCATCTTAATAATCCCTTCCATGTTGCAAACAAATTGTATGGTAATTATTTCAATCATAAAGATTTTCAATTTTAGGTAATATAATTGCTTTCTCTTTTTGTATGATTGTTAGGTAATATTAGTTTCATGTGTTATAGTCTTTGGTTACAAAAATTCATCATTGATTGTCATTATAGCCACCTTTCATTTCAAGTGTAGTATTGAAATAATTGAGATTGTACAACTACGGTTAATTCTATTATTTAAGGGAATTTTAAGTTATGTCAAATAAGGTTTACGTTTGGACTTAAAATAAGAACGACAACAAATGTATGATTTGTCTTTTAATATCAAAACGAAGCAATCTTAATCTATTATCAATGGCGTACATGTATGTCACCTAAAACAAGGCCATTTAAAGGCTTTGGTAGCATAATATAAAACTAGCATATCGAACACACTCTACGCGTATGTAAAATAAAAGTGAGATATAGTTAGTTAATAGTTAATTTTAATAATATAAAATTATTATTCTACTAAATTCACTATATAAATACATATATTTCTTAACTATTATTATATATACTATAATATATTTATTACATATATGAAAAGTTTAAAAAATCATTTTTTAAATAAAATTATTTATTGATTAAAAAATAAATAAAAAGATATAGTAGAATATTTTTTAAAAAAAGGATTTGAGAGAGAAAATGGGACAAAGGTGACAATAGAAATAGAAAGAAAAGAATACGTTGTTGGAGAGAAAAGAAATGATAGAAAAGAGATAAGTAGTTAAAGGGCATTTTAAGAATACCATAATTATACACACTAAAGACAGAGTTAAAACTTCTAACACTTAATGTATAATTTAGATACTAAGAATACAGTTGAGATAATAGTGATATCTATATCTATTATCTATCATATATAACGGAATAGTCGATCTAAATTTTTGACAAGTGGCATCGTAGTTTTACGACAAGTGTTAGCAACGTATTTATTTTTTATATTTCAATCAACTGGACATGCTTATTACTAATTAATTAGTCATTTATTACAATTTTGAATTATGGAAAGAGTATATTATTTAATAATTTAAGGTTAAATCACAAGCACATTACCAATATCACTACAAGAAAAAAACACGATTTTTGACGAAATATTCCGCCAAAAAATTTCGGTTGAATTTTAAAAAAATTAAAAATTATTAAATTTTAAAATTTTCGATGGGAAATTCAGCTAAAAATAAAAAAATAAATTTATTAAAAAATATTAAAATTCGATGGGAAATTCCAATGAAAAATTTTTCAAAAATAAAAAAATTTAAATTTTAAAACTTTCGGTGGAATTTCGGTAAGAAATTCGGCCATTAATTTAAAAAAAAATTAAAAAATATTAAAATTTGAATTTTCAGCAGAGTTTAGGCGAAAAATTTTGTCGAAAATAAAAAATATTAAAAAATATTAAAATTTAAAATTTTCAATGAAAAATTCCACTGAAAATTTTAAAATGTTATAAAAAAATATAATTAGCCACGACCTGGCAATAACTAATCTAGATTGGTATCCATTTTAGTCATGGCCAAGCCGTGTCTAAAATAGATCGGTGGCGTGGTTGGCCACAGTTTGGTCGTGGCTAAAAAAAAAGGGGACCACGTCTTATCCACGGCTAGTTGCATCGCTTTGGCCACGGAAATTCCGTTGCTAATCTGTGGCTAAATTTTTTCCATGGCTTTCCATCC
Source organism: Petrea volubilis (assembly GCA_026212405.1). Taxonomy (NCBI): domain Eukaryota; kingdom Viridiplantae; phylum Streptophyta; class Magnoliopsida; order Lamiales; family Verbenaceae; genus Petrea; species Petrea volubilis. Next base: position 20,865,251 of record CM047879.1, on the reverse strand, counting down.
CGCCGTGGCTAATTGTTCTTTTTCTAGTAGTATTAATTTTTATTTTTATCCATATATTTACATGTTTCATTTTTTCCACTTAATTTTTATTTTTCATATTCAAGTTTCTTTGATATTTTTATCTTAAGATCTTTTGATTTCTTTGGGTCATTCAATTCCCAGTTTGAGTGTTTTATTTATCTAATGGTTCTTTTATAGATATATTATCTCTTTCTACATTTTTTTGTTGTCATTGCTTTTTTCTTCTGTTGTCATTATTTTATTACTCAAGTTCTCCATTTATTTGTTTAAATTTTTATTTTATTTGAATTTTTATTTTATACTTTGTACTTAGATTAAGTGATTTGTTGGATCTTGATTAGTACATTTGATCAAATTCATCATTTATTTATTTTTCATCATGGTCTTTATTTTTTTAAAAAGATTTTCACTAAAAATAGTCATTCTTCAAATAACAACATATTTTATTTTTGATTTTACTTTTTTTTCTTTTTTTGTTCATCCAAAATTTGTTTTCAATATTATTTATTTAATTACATATTTGGTAGCATATATCCATAAAATAAAATAGAAAATGAAATATAATCTAATATATATATATATAATGATGTAATTAACCCAATATATTATTAAGGACTTACTACTCTTTTTTAATCTATATGATTTGTCAAAATTTAGGAATAAACCAAAGAAATATTACCAAACAATCACCCCATGTATTTGAAAAAGATAGATTAAAAATATAAAATTTTAAATTTTGTGAAACTAATAATTCCGAAGTTAAAAAGAATAACATCATAGTTTTGGAGATTGAGAAGGAATTAATCTTTGAACCTAATCAATTAATAGACACTTAGACAAAAAATTAGTTGTTGGATTTTTGAAAATTAAAAGCTGATAAAATTGATTTTACATTTTAGTGTAATTTCTTAATATTTTGGACAATACCGTTGCTTTCGTGTACATTTAGTAAAATTCTGGACAAGTGTTTGTAAGTATTGGTAGATAGTATTAGCCGGATCCTATGCATGGACCCTACTTTTCATTTGGATAATAGCCCAAAATATCGACCGCCAAACGACAAAATCCCCCCCAACTTTCCTTCTCCTTCCTCTTCAAATAAGAACTTCTTTATTGTTCTTCAACGGGTAATTGCAACTAGCAACGCCGTCTCACCCATCATTTCTCCGGCGAACTATACGGTATACTTGTCTAATCTCTTCTTCGTATGTTGCAGCTTGTTGTGATTAGGGGTTCTGCTGTTCAACTTGGTTTTTGAATGCTTGAATATGAGTTGGTGTGATGATTTGTAGTTGGAGATCGAATTCTTGTAGTCAGTGAATATATCAAGTACCTGCGGAGTTAATTTTTGATTTCATCTACATCATCTCGAGTAATTCCCCTGTCTTGTTGATGATGTGATTTCGTCAAAAAAAATTTCCTCCTTTGTAGACTTTTACCTGATTAGTTAGCAGGACTACGATTTTCTGTTGAGTTTTTGGTTACTTTTAAAGATTGATTACCTAGTACTGCTAAGTCAACGAAGGTTTCTATTTAGAGGGATATTGATTTTAGGCTTTTACTTGATTAGTTAGCAGGATTACGATTTTCTGTTAAGTTTTTGGTTACTTTAAAGGTTGATTACCTAGTACTGCTAAGTCCACGGAGCTCTCTATTTAGAGGGATATTGATTTTAGGCTTGTGAGCTTGTGTATAACGCTTTCGACTGTGTGCTTGTTGGATGGCTTATCAAGATAAGATACTGATGACAGTTTTCTTTATTCAGATGGAGGCACAAAACCCAGAGCATGGGCATATCATTGAGGTGCGCCCAGATGTCCAAAATACGGAGAGGGGTCCTGTTGAAAGCAAGACATGTGAGGTTTCAACGTGTGGTTTCTCTGATGCCAAGACCAGTTCTAAGGATGCACAAGAGCGTTCAGCTTCTATGAAGAAGCTTTTGATTGCGGTTGCATTGTGCATCATATTCATGAGTGTCGAAGTAGTCGGGGGCATCCAAGCCAATAGTCTGGCCATCTTGACTGATGCTGCTCATTTGCTGTCGGACGTTGCTGCTTTTGCTATTTCTTTGTTTTCATTGTGGGCTGCCGGATGGGAAGCTAACCCACGTCAGTCTTATGGATTTTATAGGATAGAGATACTTGGGGCGCTTGTCTCGATCCAATTGATATGGCTTCTTACCGGGATCCTTGTCTATGAAGCCATTGTTCGACTCATACATAATACGGGCGAAGTTCAAGGCTTCTTGATGTTTTTGGTTTCTGCTTTTGGTTTGGTGGTTAATGTTATCATGGCTCTCTTGCTGGGTCATGATCACGGGCATGGGCATGGGCATGGTCATGGTCATGGACACGGACATGGACATGAGGATCATGATCATGGCTCTAAGGACGACCACATGCACAACCATGGAGTGATCGTCACAAGGCATCATCGTCATGAACAAGAAGAAGAAGAAGGAGAACAGAAGCATGATGAGCATCATCATATCCGTGGTGAAGAACGAAAGCATGATGAGCATCAACATATTCATGGTGAAGCCCCTTGCGAGCCTTTGCTTAACACGTCCACTGAAGGTGAAAGTACATCAAAAGATGGTGGACATGAAAAGAAGAAGAAGAAGAAGAAGCCAAGAAATGTAAATGTCCAAGGGGCCTACCTTCATGTACTTGGAGATACCATTCAGAGTATTGGGGTTATGATTGGTGGAGCTATAATTTGGTATAAACCGGAGTGGAAAATTGTTGATCTTATCTGTACCCTTATTTTCTCTGTAATTGTCCTGGGGACCACGATTAGGATGCTGCGTAATATTCTAGAGGTTCTAATGGAGAGCACTCCAAGAGAGATAGATGCGACGAGGCTTGAAAAGGGTCTTTGTGAGATGGAGGAGGTTGTTGCAATTCATGAATTGCATATATGGGCAATTACTGTTGGGAAAGTGTTGTTAGCTTGCCATGTCAATGTTAAGCAAGATGCAGATGCTGACATGGTACTGGACAAAGTCATAGATTACATCAAGAGGGAATACAACATCAGTCATGTTACCATCCAGATAGAGAGAGAACAGATTTCATGATTATTTAGGCTGTGTTTGATATTGTGTCTAGATTAGTCATAGAACTTGTTAGTAGATGAACATTTCCCGTTACTGGAAACTACCCATATTATTGTTTGCTCATATTCTAGTCTGCCGTTTGTCTTTAGTTATTCTATTCACTCAGAGCCCTCTTCGGTGCTCTTTTCTCAATTTTATCTATCTTTTTTTGTCCGTGCATTTGTGTGTGTTTTATGTATTGTTTTCGTTTAAGATTGCAGCAAACTTAACTTTATTGATGGCAATGCTGGTCGATACACAACAGACTTGGCCCTACTATCATCTATTTATAGAATTCTACTATTGAAAGGTTGTAGATGCAACATTCTACTTTGATTGTGGAGAATCCAGCTGTTTCTGCCAGAATCTTGAACTCTCTCTCTGTCCTCTCTTTTTCTTGAGGGTTCATGTTCATCATGATCAAATCGAATTGCAGTTTACTTCTAACATCAACTGTGCTTTCAGGGTCTTCTGGAAGGACCAGCTCTACTATCATTACTTTCCCGTGCTCTGGTAATGCCTCGTAGCAATTTTTCAATATCCTCACACAGAGCTCATCATCCCAAGAATGAAGCATCCACTGTTTCATAACATCTCTGTCAAGAGGTATGTATATAAAGCTATGGACTTAAATTACTTTCCCGATTCATGTGACTAACCTTGAGAGAGATTGCATCCCCCTTAGGACTGCTCGTGAACATGTCTCCTGCAACATGCTCTATACCTGCAAGGATAATAGGGTGTCTGGCTAATACATTTTTGCATTTATAAAATGCTAAATCTTATTTTAGAAAGAAGCTTTTAAGTTGGTTGGATAAAATAAGATTTTGAAATTTATATAAGGCAAAGTAATGGTAATTCTGTAATTAGAATCATCAGAATTAATGGAGCTCGTAAATATTTTGAACGTAAATTCAATATTTTTTGTATTTTTTTTGTTTTCTGTACGAGAAAATGTATAAGCTCCTTTCCTTGAAAATTATCGAACTTTTTGCGATATTTTATAAACTTTTAAATGTTTTATAAAATTATCGAACTTTTTGCGATATTTTATAAACTTTTAAATATTTTATAAGATGTTGTGAATAGTATATGAGGTGACCTAACAGCCATTGATTAGACGAGCTTGAGAGAAATTTCATAAATAATAGCAGATTGTTGAAATCATGTTATATGAAGGGCTAAAATATGCAGGATCAACTTTCTTTCACACGAGGAGATAAACAAGGGGATGTTTGGTTGAGCTTATCAAATTTCTTTTTAAATTAAGCTTCAATATACAGGAAGGAGACTAATCAAACCTAATTTTGTACCGGACATTTGCCCAAAATCAACGCGTCAATTGTTCTCAAGTTTGTTACATTAACTTTTTCAATTAAAAAAAAAAAAAAAATTGCTTTGGATGACGACTAGGGTGTTGTTCTGAATGGGGCAGATTTTATTTTTAAGTCCAAAATGGGACATGAGTCTTCCTCAACTAACCTGTAGGGGTGTCAAGGATGGGCCTCCGCGCACCAGATATTCTTGACCGCATTCTGCATTTGCCTTTATCGACTGATACCAGAATCGCAAGGATCATCCTGTTGTGTCATAGGTGTTAGGCCCTCTTGTGCTCGTACAGTTTTATAGCTTTCCGGGCCCATTGTTCAGTCCTTTTAATATCTGTTGCTGTTACTAGGATTTATTTTTTTTAACCTATTATAGGGAGGGGATAGTTATTGAAGTGAAGTCTTCTCAAGCAAAGTTGAGCGTTGGATTTTCCCCTCTCGGTCCAACCCATTGTAATCATTCTTGCTGCTATACCGTAATCATGTTTCTGCAATCAATAGAATCGACTTTTAGTTAATCTCGTACAATCATGTTTCTGTAATTGATTGAATCAACTCGAGTGCTGGTCCTCTAAAGCATGCCTGAATTGGCCGGGAGTGCGATGCCCAGCTAAAACTCGAGTTATTCCTGTTATTTTTCAGGCGTATGTAATCGCACCCAGCGATTTCTAGTCGCACGGTGTTCTGCTTTCTAAAAACAAACCGGTGCCCCGTGAGGGTAGATGTTAGTGCTTAATTGGGTTTTCAACTATTGGATTGAATATTATTATATAATATATTTTTTTTAACACTTTTTAATATTATCATATTCAAATTTAATGATTAAAAATATTAGTTAGATTATATTCATATGGGTAGCATGAACAAAATTCTTGTAGAAATAAAGTTAAAAATTCTTATTTTGGTTTGAGGAGGAATGACTGCAACCTTCAACCCGGTAGCTACTTGCCAGAGTAGTTTTTGTACACGTATAAAGCCTAAATTAATTTGATATGTTTATATGAAAAAACTACGCGGTATACATATAATAATATTAATGATTGATTTGGAGTGTAATGATGGATAATGGATTGTTAAGATCTCACATCTTACCAAAATCCAGCTAAAGATGCTCTATTACGAGGTTTATCCTAGCTGTGTCGTGTCAATGGATAGATACGCGGACCTATATAGTACATATAAATAGTATCCCAAAGGCATATTACTTATTCGTGCAACGCACCATCACTTTAGGCATGGTCATATTTTGTTCACCCTCACTCATTTGAATTTTCTCTCTTTTTTTTTTAAAGATCATTTTTGCTAATTCCTTTGACTAAGCTATATATATATATATTATAGAGCCTATTCGAACGAGCTTAAAAAAAGTGCTTGTTGAGTAGTACTTTCTATAATATAATTTTTTTTTTAAATCAAGCAATTTTGAGTTTGTATGCAACAATTAAAAATACTTTGAAAATGATTTTTATTTGAAATTATCTTGAATAGTTTTTAAAAGAAGTAATTTTTTGGCTTTCTTCTTCTAGTTCCTTTTTTTTTAATTTCATTCAAATAATTTCTTTTTTTGTTTTGAATTTTTTTTTTAAAAATAAATACTTCTCCTTTAAAAAAATTCCTTTAAAAAATAAGTGCCTATCCAAACGGGTTCATAACATAATAAAAAATAGACTCGCATTTAAAATTACATAGGCATAGGAAGTTTTGAAACCTTTGCTTGGATGAAGATATATTGACTAACTAAGGCCCAACACACAGTGGCTTTCGTTAACTTTAGTACATAAATCATTTATATATTTTTGTGGATTTATCATATTAATCTTCAAATCATTTTATCCATTATGGTGCTTCGTATTATTAGAATTATCTTTTAAGAAATAAGTAGATTAGTGTAAAGCTATATCCCCGCATCAAATTTCACCACAGCTTCTCTTTCGCTATTTATCACCAGTGTTGTTTATGGCAGACTAAATGTGTATCTATAATTACTCAAAACTGATTTGTTTTGCCGTAATTCCCTTACCTTTCTTTTTTTTTCTTTTTCCTTTTTATTTTTGTATATATTAGATGTTGAATCCCATTTAAATCATATGCATTTTATATGTATCTTAATATAAAATACTATATATAGGTTGTGTCTGACAGTCGTATAAGATTGTGCGTGATGATAAAATCGTTGGATATATAGACCATAAATTTGTTATCAATACACTGCGTTTATTTGTATGGTGACAAGTATTATTTCGTAAGATATCTCTCAAAAAGTGTTTGGAAGTATTATTTATTTTCCTGTATGGATTAAGCAAATTATGAAAAATTCCTTAATTTGGACTCCATCATATGCATTTAAGGATAATACAATATTTTACAACTCTAGTCATCTCGATTCAAATCAATCGAATTATACATTCCACGATACCTTCGAATGAATTATTTCAAAATTTGATGTATAAATTATCATACTTGAACTTTATAAAAGACCAAAAAAATTTTATCAAATATAATTATGTGTGAAATACTCGTATAATTCAATCTACGAACTCGTACCAAACACAAGTATAAAATATAAGATAATAATCTTTATAATAATGAATTGGGAGCATTAATGGGGTATGATACAAAAACTTTGGTCAGATTAAATGTCAATTATTAATTTAAAATGTGACAACCCAGACCCCGAGTGCCCGCGTTGGAGTAATGAGTTGACTAGAGACTCGTTCTTCTATATATACCTTCTTCCGCATTGTCTCGTCTATCAAAACTCGCACTTTTGCGCCTTTTCGGCATCTCTCGTCAATTCATCTCCACACTGTTTCATCAGCCTTCTTTCTATTTTCTTTTCCAGGTACCTCCCCCCCTCTTTTTTTTTTTTCATTTTCATTTTTTAGCTTTATTTATTTGTTCATTTATGTTTTTGTTTGAATCTGTAGTTCAATCTCTATTTGATCAGTTATTTAAGAGGCGATCGTCATGTTTTCTTGATTCAATAGCAATATATCACTCAATTTTCAAACTTGCACATAATAAGTTTCGATCTGTGATGAACCCAGAATGGTGTTGGGATTTTTCTTGAACTGTAATCTTTTGAGTTTTTTTTTGATTTGTGATCATTTTGATTGTTATTGTGACTTGAATTTAATGATGGCCTCGATTTATGTAAAGAAGCAAATTTCAAACTGAAGTCTTCTTGATTTGGATAATATTTATCCATTAGGATTTGGATAATGTTTATCCATTAATATTGGATAATGTTTATCCTTTAACATTGGATAATATTTATCCATTAGAAATGGATGATGCTTATCCATTAATATTGAATAATGCTTATCCATTAGAAATGGATGATGCTTATCCATTAGGAATGGATAATGCTTATCTCATCTCTTGTTTTTGCCTATAAATAGATGGCCTTGGCCATTCATTTGAAAACATGGAGAAGAGAGAAAAGAGAAGAAGTTAGAGAGCTTCAAGACAAGTGAGGTTATTCGAGAGGCTTGAAAAATAGAGAGTCGGGAAACACTTGAGAGATAAATTCTTTGTGAAGAGAATTGTGAGCTTGTTCTCTTGGGATTTCGGGTTTAATTAGAGAATTGTTTCTCTAATTGTTGTAACTCTCTGTAAATTTCTTATAGTGGAATCGCTCCTTGCCCGTGGACGTAGGCTTGTTATTAGTCGAACCACGTAAATATTGTGTCGCTTTAATTTCCGTTCGTTTTATTATCAAATTATTGTCGCCTTTTAAAATAAATGTACTACTAGATCCGGGTGTTATCCTAACATTGATTTATGATCATATTGATTTATCTAAAACCCTTTCATACAATCAGATCTATCAGAAGCCTCAAAAGTATTTCAAAACTTGCGAGTTTTTCTTTTGCTTTTTTTTTTCTCCCCCATTCTTATATAGTGTTTATTTTGAAAGTTAATCTGAGTTGCAATCATGAATTGAAGAGACTTTGTAGTAGTTGAGTGTGTGTATACTTTGTTATCTGTTGGTAGGGCGAGATTGGCAGAGCTCGACACCTAGCGAAGATTTTATAAAACCCAAGGCTTTATATTTTTAAAATCTTTAATATATATATATATATATATATATATATATTTTAAAGGTAACATCATGATGACTTTGTAAACAATGAAAAAAAAAAGAAGAAAAAAACTAAATAACTAATTATTTATAATTTTTTATGAGTATATTTAATGTTTTGAAAGCCGAATATTTTAATCATGTAGTTATTTTTGTATATATTGAAAACTCAAAATATGATGCAGTTATTTTAATATACAAGAATTCATATCTCACCCCTAACATCTCTATTGTCACTCAAGTAACATGAGAGATTAGCTGAAACAAGCTATATCTTCAAAGACTGAAAATAAATGTTATCCATACTCAAGTGGTTCACTTTCAACCATTGATTCCCTTTTTAGTTTTCTGATTTTATAAGGATTTCATTACCAATGCTTCCTGGGAAACGCATATGTCAGAGATTTGTTTGTCCGAATCAAATGCCAGGGTCTGAATGTCTTGATTAATTTCTTTAATCCAGGAAAAAAATGAGTGAGCAAAATGGAGCTGAAACCTCGCCGCCAAAGCGTGCTCCGAAATTAAATGAGAGGATCCTCTCATCCTTGTCCAGGAGATCAGTTGCCGCTCATCCTTGGCATGATCTTGAAATCGGTATTAATCAAACAAATGCGAGTTCTCTTCATTCAGAACTTGTTTGAACCTTACAGTGTTGACTAATTTTGATATGTCGCACATTTTCTTGCAGGACCGGGGGCACCACAAATTATTAATGTTGTATGTAATCTTTATCCTTTTCTAACGATTACTCATCCTCTTAATCTTCATGAATAAATTATTAGTTTAAATGACATATTGAAAGTGGTGGTTTTGAATCTGAAAACAATACGGGACACGCTAATTTTCTTGTGCTTGTTGCAAATTCTTCTGAAACTTTCAATACTCAAGTTCTTGTTTAGCAAGAAACATTTGAAAAATTGTGGTATAGATGATATGTAACTTATCTATAGCCTGGGGTGGAGCTAGGAATTCAATTGTTTTGGGGTGGGGTTGGGGTTGGGGTGGGGTGGCTTGTTTAGTTCTGATAACACACACACATACACACACACACACATATATATATATATATATAAAAGTTAATCTTCTAAATGTCTGAGGGGGACGATAGCGGCCTTCAGCCCCATGTGATTCTATCGTGTAGTAATGTAAAGGGTACTCTCTATTCGGTTCTTTCCATGTCTATCTTCCTATGAAAACAAGGCGAGATCGTTTCATTTGTTCAAGCAACCTTAATTTCCTTTATTTATCTAATTTCTTTTGGTTATAGGTCAAAGAAACATTTTAGTTTTTTCTAGATGGTTGGCTGGATTATGATTAAAGTTGCGTTATTCTTTCAGGTGGTTGAGATACCCAAAGGCAGTAAAGTGAAATATGAACTTGACAAAAAAACTGGTCTTATCAAGGTATATGTGTTTTGATGTTATAGTATCTAGCTGATTTTCTTCTTTTTTCTTTTTGTTCTGGATTAAAATACTATGTAGCCGATTGAGTAGTCAATATGAATGATCTCTGAGATTTGAACACTGTTTCAATCAGGTTGATCGTGTATTGTATTCGTCCGTGGTGTATCCTCACAATTATGGTTTCATTCCTCGAACCCTATGTGAAGATAATGACCCAATGGATGTATTGGTCATTATGCAGGTAGGTAGCTCTATCAAAGCTGTGTTTAAGTAAATTCAACTCTTTCACACGCATCATGCCACAAATAAGGGGAGATTTTTTAGACCTTCAATCTCATGTATCTGTTACACACGCAGGTTTCGTAAAAGAAGGTTTGGTGAAAAGAAAATGTTATAAAAAATAGTTCTGGTTGTTTGGTGCCTGGCATGTATACTAGGGAACTATATGCTTGGAAAGCATTTTGGCAAAACAGAACGAAGCAGAGCTAAGAAAAAGAGAACTTGAGAGATGATGTGACTGAGGAATATTCGATTTGAAAATGAGAAAAAAAAAACCTATTTGGCTGTCTTGTATCCAACACATTCATCATTTTGCCTGCCCATTTCTTCATTATTTTTCTTAGACAGCCAAACAAACTTGAAATTTCGTATTATTTCTATTTTATTTTGCGTTTCCTCGTCATAATCCTCAAATCAAACAAAGAATTAGTGTCGGAAGTACATGCTGCAATAATGTGAATTTCCTTTGCAGGAACCCGTCGTTCCAGGGTGTTTTCTTCGCGCCAGGGCCATAGGGCTGATGCCTATGATTGATCAGGTATCACTAGAAACCCCCATCGAAAAGGTGAACTAATTCCTTTTCTATTAATTAGATAGATAATGCAAATAATTTATTTTATCAAATCAGGGAGAAAAGGACGACAAGATCATTGCAGTATGTGCTGATGATCCGGAGTATCGCCACTTCACCGACATCAGCCAGCTTCCGCCTCATCGTCTTAATGGAAATTCGACGCTTCTTTGAAGATTGTATCCCTTTTTTAAGAAATTTGTTTTCGTATCCCCATGTTATTTAATTTTCTTTGACAAAATATACAGATAAAAAGAATGAGAACAAAGAGGTAGCAGTGGATGAGTTTTTGCCTGCAGACACTGCTGTGGATGCCATTCAGCACTCCATGTAAGTATTTTTGGAACATGCTGATTTTATAATATTCATAAGTTTAAACTTTGTCCTAAAACCTCAAATTCGTCAATTTGTGCAGGGACCTTTATGCTGAGTACATCTTGCACACCTTGAGGAAGTAAATCAGAAAAATCAGTTAATGGTTTTTATTATTATAATAAGTTTTTTTTTTTCGGTTGAAAGATTTCATTTTAGAACAACAGTTATATGGACTATAACAGAGTTCATGGATTGGGGCATTGGCCTTTTATTTGGATGTAGTTGGGATGCTATGTTTGAATCTTGAATTTTAGTTGATTTCATGTAAGATTTGATGTCTACAAGGAAAGGTAAAAATGGACTGTGTCCCCCGTGGTTTGCTTAATTAACATGCTAAATTCTATAATGTCTTAATTGTTATAGAAAATCTTGTGATTTTATGAATATTTTTCCTTTATTCTTTTTATTATTTTCTTTATTCCCTTTCTTTGTTTTCCTTCTCCCTTGCCTACGTCTACAGATCTCCAAACACGTCTCTCTGTTCCAGTTGTTGCCACCATTGTCGCCTCTATATCTCGGTTCTCGATCTCTGACTTGCTTTCTCACTAACTCTCTCTGTGTGGACTAAAGAGAAAGAGGATAAGCCTTACCTTATAAATTGTGAAATTGAAACGCCCAGATTTGGACATATTTGGTTGAATCTTATATGGCATTTACGTTCCATAAAACCACTTTATAAACATGTTAGATTTGATATTGGATTTTTTATGAATTGTGTGGCTTGAAATTCAACTCAAATTTAAAATGCCATAACATAATATATAACAATCTCATTTGTCAAAGAATTTTGTTGATTTCAATTAAAAGAAATTCTCAAGTTTACTAAATATTAAAATGTAAAGTTCGCCAACTTAAGGAGTTTAATATCTTATATTTATAATACAATATTAAACATGTCCTTCATTTATTAGAATGCAAAAATCACCATCAAAACAACAAAAGGAATGCTCTGAAGTGGCCAAATTGGAGCATTTCTCATATTTCTCGCTCTGCCAACACCACAACACATGCCCTCGCGCATTGGGCTTTTCCTTTTTTTTGGGCTTTTCACTAACTAAAATGGTCCTATTAATCGACGTTATTTCTACCACTTTTGTAACTTTTAATTTGCAGTAGAACTCTTGTTTACTTTTTTCTTCTAACCATCAAAAAGAAAACTGTCCTTTATGTAATCCTCCTTGTGCTCATGTGACACCATGGGTATTGAAAAATGTGAAGATTGGTCTTCTAAAACATTTATGCAGCCCCTTTTCAATCATCACAACTTCAGAATAAATCAACGAAGCAATGCTCTCATTTAACCAATATCACAATTAGGATATAACGCAATGCCATGCATAATCAATAACAATTTGTGAAACCATGCGGTATAATGTTTATAGCCAATGCTGAGTTCTGTAGTTACTCGCTCCGAGTAATCTTTGTATACAGCTCTCAATGTGAATAAAATAGAAAAGCATATCAAAACTAATCGCACAAAACATAATGATTACTCTTAACTCTGGACTGGTTAATTCAAAGCAATACACCTGAAATAAACTAAAAATTTCTTGCTAGATCTGGATCTTTCAACGTTGGTTAAAGAGGGCTCTGCCAATGATGCCCGTGGCTTCAATGTAACGTTCTACACACCTGGAGATGCAGCTGCTCTCGCTTCCACTCAGACTACTGCCGGGTTTAGTTATACACTTGTCAAAGCACTTCCCTCGAACAGTCTGCAAACACAAGACTCAAGTGGTAATCCCACTATACCAAGAAAAATCTAAAACTCAAGAATATTGGCATTTCCATAGATCCTCAAAGGAATTCCATTGTAGTTGCATTAATGTAGATGATCAATCCTCATAATTTCTACAGTACAGTATCACATTTGATTTCATATATCAACATGTCTTTAATTTTTAGGCCCGAGCCGTAGGGGCAGTGGGGGCGCGAAGGGGGAATCAATAGAGTAGACTTGAATGAGAAGGTAGAATTGAGGCGAAACATAGTTGCGGGTACAACTTCATGTGCTAAGAGTGCAAACATTGCCATAATCAATCACATAGTATCCTAATGATTCTCAATGAAAGGGAACCCTTATCAGGTCAATTATGTCATCGAACAGATTCCACAATGCAACCAAATTTGCTTAAACTTGGGTCATGACAGAAATTTTGACGATTTGGCTGAATGTATAGTAGCAAGTTCAGTTGACCAGATGATGATGAGATTTAAAATAAACACACACCCAAAAATCAAGCTGTTAAATGATGGTGGGAGTTGAAAGTATACACTTACCTTTTAAACAAACTCATGGATGACATGAGCCAAGCTAACCAATAATGAAGTTTAGTTGGAAATAATAACAGAATCACAAGTTATATCTATGATAATCAAACTTGGGTCACACAGAAATTTGACCAGACAAAATTATGTCAAAATCCCAACATTTCTTCACACAAATCAAATATAGCACTGACAGAGGTGCCCTAATATGGGTTCACAAACCAAGCTTAATTAAAAAGAAACATATATGAACTAATATAATCATGCGTCCAAATTGGTGTTTGAAAAAAAAAATATAGTCAAATTGGTCTGTGAAAGAATTGAAATCAACTAATTTGGCGCAGTTATTATTTCCAAATTCCCTCAAATCTCATGGAAAGGCCAGTCCACTTCTGTTTTGACATCCTTCATATGCTCTCTTAACACATTTATCGAACTAAGCCTAAAATCCAAGGTATTAAACCCAAGCAAGAATAGGCACATAAACTTCAATTCAAACAATTGCTTTTCTTGTTTCTCATTTGGTAAATCGAAACACAACTTCAAAGCTTCTCCAGAACTGTAAATACCCAATGACTATAGACCGACAAATAGCTAAATTTGTGCATAACAACAAGTAATTTTGAACAAAATAACTACCATTTTAATAACCATCCCAGAAGAAAAAACCAAATCAAAAACGAAATACTGCCCTGTTTCAACATCTGATATTATTTTCGACAAGAACACAAAGTACATAGTCGCCAGTTCATCAGTAACGCGGCACAAATTATACACCCGCTACCAATGGCATCATTCTAATCTGAATTTGCCTTAAATCAAACCAAATAAACTAAAAAAGAGATCCAACTACTACCAACAGATTCGCAGTCTATCTTCCTCAAAGTTCAAGAACAAATTCCGGACACTACCAGTAAAACTTAATGGTCATACTGAGAGCTAACATTCAAAAGTATCGATATTAGTAACGATACCTCGAGAAATTCTTCAGCATAAGCCTGAGCAAGCTGCTGCTTAAGCTGGTCCATCAACTCGTCCGATGAGAATTTCGACGACGATCCACTTGACGGTGATGAGAATGAGTCCATTTCGGATTTTCTCCCTTCCCTCCCGCGCCCTCTCTCTCTCTCTCTCTCTCTCTCTCTCTCTCTCTAAACCCTAGCTCAAATATACAGTAGCAGCCAACCCCTCTATAAACCCTTGGATCGATACTCTCGTTTCACCCACCGCTTCGTTTTTATTTTCCTTTTTGTTTTTTTACTGTTCCTTGGGGAAAAATAAATAATATTGGGCCGTTTGAATGTGTTTAAAATAAAAAAAAAAAGGTGTTTTTTGAATGAATTTAAAAAAAAAGTATTTTTTGAATGGTGTTTTTTTAAGCCGAGTTTTTTTTAAAGATAAATAATTTTATGTTTGGATACAGTAATTAAAAGTGTTTTATAAAGTATTTTTATTTGAAGTCGTTTTGGGATAGCTTCTGAAAAAAGTCCTTTTTGGTTTTTTTTTTTTATTTTTGTTTTTTTTTTTAAAAATCCATCCAAATACAATTTTTTTCTTTGAAGTGCTTTTTTTTTTCAAAAAAATAAGTGCTTCTTCTTAAAATAAAATCTATCCAAACGGGCTCCTTGTTGTGTTCTAAGTGGGTTGTCTCTAGGTGGACCTTGTTAAACTTTGGGCCAAGAATTAATTTGAGTCAGTTTAAAATAGGTCTAACCCAAAAACGTAATTACAATTCAATAAATTCTTTTAAAGAGTTAAATTAAAATTTATCTTCCATGAATTTTATGTTATTTTATTGAAGAATACCAACTTTGTTTATATAAGAACTTTTGTAATAGTAATTAGTTAATATTTTAAAATTAAAATAGTTAAGGTCAATTTAGAATGTAAATATATTATGAATTATATTTGTCCATGTATATATAATATGATTATTTAAATTTTAAAATCAAATAAGGACGAAATGTTAACATGCATGCAATAATAATAATAATAATAATAATAATAATAATAATAATAATAATAATAATAGAAGTAGTATTATAAATGAATTGTGAATAATTTCCGTCCCTATATACATTCGCAATACGATTATTTAATGTTTAAAAGAAAATATTTTTAAAGAAAAAATGGCCTGCGGTATTCAAAAATAATAATAAATGCAATATAATAGCTATAGTGCAACATATATGGCATTTTATTTATGAGTTTTTTTTTAGTAAAATTATTATATATGTAAGATTATTCATTTAATAAAAGATATTACTAAATTTTGAATTTGAATTTTTAACAGATTGAACTACTTAATTCTACATTTGATCAATTTATTTTGAATTAAACATATTTAAAACCAGATATGAGCGAAAATACTTAAATTCGGATTGGACTCTAATTAAATTCGGTCACACCAACAGCCCTGTCTTGCAGCTACACTTTTGGGCCCCTTTTGAATTTGCATTTTGGAGAATGATATGTTTTAGTTGTTATTGGACTATAGAAGATGATATTGGGCCCTCGCAAGCCCAACCAGTGCGGGCAAAACAAATGGATCAATACTCTCTCTCTTTCTCTCTTCTTTGTTTTAATTTATATTCACCCTTAATTTTTCATAATTAAAACGTTTTTAAACAAACATTTCAAATATTCAATTTCCTCCCTTTCTCCATACCTAATAATTTTGAAATTTGAAACTCCAAAGTCACCTATCACTATTTATTTATTTATATTTCAGATTTATGAGGTACATATGACTTTAGTACCTGAGAAAATATGATTTTTGGATCCTTATCCAGACGGTTTGATAAGGATTTAGAGCACATCAGGACCAGCAATTGACAAGTCATATAATTTAAGACGATAATACAGATAGTGAAAAAACACGACGGAATATAATATCGAAAGGCACTCAACGAAAGAGATAGCAATCCCAATCCTGCCCCACCGGCCGGCCACGTGCGGGGATGAGGCTGGATTGGGAGATCTAGCAAGAGAGAGAGAAAGAGAGAGAGAGAGAGATGGCATCAAGATTATACAGTGGTGAAATGTTTAATCTATAAAAGAAGTAGTACCGGTGGCAGAGGTTATTTTGTGTGTGCCAGATGCGGTAACATGCATGAGGAAATTCGTGAGCCCTAGCGTGGTCCAACGCCTACAAAGCCCCCCATATCCCTCCATTTTACACCAAACTTGCAACTTGCAACTCAGCCAATTACCATTTTTTGTTTCATTTCTATCCTAATACTTTTTTCAAGTGGTTATAATTAATATATATATATATCAAAATTTTGGTACAAATCTCATCTCTCGAAAACGCCAAATCACCTCACATGATTAGTGCAAATATACTGAAAACCCATTCCACCAATATTTTTATTTTAAACAACGCGATCATTTTTTCTTTTTTTATAAGCATATAAACATCGCAATCATTGATCCCTACCCCTTGTTAGGAACCAATTTACCTTTAAGTTTCTTATACTAATTTTCTTGATACCTAATTATAAGTAGTTTTATTTACTTATACTAATTTGCATTTTAAATAAAAATCTTTTTATTAATTAGTTTATGAGGATATAGTATTTTTATTTATTTTTCTTAGTTTCAAACAATTAGAACCATACTTTATGTATCTTGAAATTCAAGAAAATATTTATAGTATTTTATACCATTAAGATTAATTCAAATAAAATACATGTATATATATATGTCAAAAAGTCTAATTTATTTTAAGTCATCATTGATACAAATCAATTAAAGAATTTAAAGAAAAATTTCCCATTAGAAAAATCCATTGACTATTCTTTTCTGAATATAATTTAGTTAAAAAATTAGGTATTGAGTTTTTTGGAATTAGAGATTTGAGGAATGAATTTTTAGGATTAACATATAATTTCATAATTTTTTTTTGGATAAAAATTTAAGGGATAATTAATTGAAGTAACTTGAGATTTATCCAAACTACAAATTAAACCCTCAATTTTTGAAAATTACGTAGATAATCCTAAGGTGTGTAAATGTTGCACATGTGTTAACCCTCATCTACTATCGTTAGGATTTTTAATGAAAATTATTAGATTTAAATATGTTCTTCCTATTTTATATATTTTAATCAAATTTGACCAAAAAAACATTCAATTGCATCATTTATCCAATATCTAATCATAGCTTCTTGCCACCAAATATGGATGTGCATCATAAACTAATGATGGTATGCTTTTTAGTAAAATTTGGTTAAAATCTAACCAAAATGGTAAAATAAGAACATATTTAAATTTAATGATTTCTGTTAAAAACCTAGCAGTAATAGATGAAAGGTTAATATGTATAGAACATTAGCATACCTCAGGGTTATTTAAGTAATTTTCAAAATTCAAGAATTTAATTTATAATTTGGATAAACCTCAAAGTAGTTCAATGGAATTATTCCCAAATTAAATTTAAGAAATTTTTAGTATGTTTCCTCTCTTTTCTTTCCTTTTTCTTTTTCTTTTTCTTTTTTCTTTTTAAAATACAAATGATGAGATTGGGAGACTTTTGAAGCTGGACATAAATCCAGGACCACTCTCATAATAGGAAAAGATAATGGCTGTCTTTATTACGTGACAACAAAAATTATCACTAATAACATATGTGAAGTCACAACAGTTTTTTTTTTTATTTTGTCATTTGTAATATCTATTAACAATAACTTTTATTTTGTCATTATAAATCTAATAGTAAGAAAAATCAGTATTTTAAGTTGCCCAAATTTATTATCACTAATATCTTCATAGCGAAAACTCACTGCTAAAAAAAAAAGAAGAAAACTTGACACTATGATTTGTTTGTAATAATGTTTTGTTTGTCCATAAGTTGTCATTGTAGAGGTATTGTTAAATGTTAATTATTAATGACAGTTTTCGTATTATTATTTAGGAAAAATTACACTTAGACCTCTTGAGGTTCAATCAAATTACAATTAGGCCCCCTTAGGTATTGAAAATTACACATACCTCCCTTGAGGTTTGGATCTCGCTAATATCCAAAGAAAAGATAATGAAATGACTTTATTATTTTTGTCGGAATGTTAAGAAAAAATAAAAAAACAAATCGCACAATTCAGGTTAAATGTAAAATTACAAGTTTGTTCATTTCCTTGATGACAATTATCAATCCCAATAAGAATATTATTGTCTACAAAAAAGTTTGAATTTTTGGAAAAAAGGTAAAATTGAAATTCCGTTATATTTGTTTGCTTACATAAGCAAATCACTGTACATCAGTGATTGAAATGCGCTATCTATTAGTCGAACCCAAACCTCAAGGGATGTATGTGCAATTTTTCATACCAAAGGGGGTCTAGCTGTAATTTGAGTGAATTTCAGGAAGTCTAAGTGTAATTTTTCCTATTATTTAATATGTTCTCGTCATTTTCTTTCTTTCTTTTTTCTTTTTTTTTTCATTTTGATATATATATATATATATATATATATATTTGTCTAGCTACTCTCCATGTATGTACATTCAATTCAATCAAATTTGTGTTACATTTCAGCAGCACACAGCTAATGCCTAATGGTAATAGGTCAAGGACCATTCTCATTAATTTCTCCATAATGTTGAGTCATTAAACTCCAAATGAAACTATTGCATTACCCTTTTATTGGCTTGCTGATTTTTTGAAATTTGAACTTCACGCAAAATTATTTAAATTTGGAAATACGAGGATTTCTTGGTCCGATGATAAGAAGAAGGCTCCGTGATCAAAAAGGTCACAGATTTGACTTTCATGTCTATGAATCTTATTCTATCATATAATAATTTTGTTTTTTGTGCCATTTGATAGTTTTTTGAATCGATACTTGATTTTGAAATGTAATAATTGTATGAAAAATTAATTATTAATGTAGTCGTTTGAAATTTACATTACCCTTCTCAAAACAGAAATACTAGCTAGTTGACATTGTGAAGTAGTGATTAAATTTGAAACTAATTAATAGCGAGGTCCCAAAGCTTGATATCCTGGACACGAGATCATTATTATTGTTATTACTTTTAATATGGCCTCTGTTGGCCTTGTAAGGAAACAATAAATGTTAAGAGACAAGCCATTATATGGCAAGATTGTAAAATCGTTAATATTATAAATGTGCCAATAATTATTTTTTTTTTTGTCACAATAGTAGTTTTCGCAAGTTTAATATGATACTACTTTTTCCTTAAAGTGTTGCTACTTATCATTAAACATTTACAATGACATTAAATATTTTATCTCATTGCATAGTGGCATATTTTTTTAGTTATTATATTGTAAATTTATATTTATTTATTTATTAAGAACTCTTGTCACTGATGATAAATATTATATAACTTTAAAATTAGTTACTAAAATCACTACACATAGTGTGTGTTATAATTGAGGGAAAATTTCATTTTTAGAAAACTATGTTGTCCAAAATTTGACATTTAGGACTCTAATTTACGGAATTTCAATTTTAGAACATCAATTTAATTTTTTTTAACTCATTTAGGACTTCTGGCGTGAGTAGATCCAATTTTGGGAAATCTTTTCTTTTTCTTTTTATTAAAATATTTGGTAATTTACATTTTTATCCCTAATTAATCCTACTTGGCATGTTATTTCATCTTAAAAGATACGTAAGCGCCACATAAAAGCTAAGATGTCAAACATTTATAACTATTCCACCGGTGACGTCATCTTTTCAGTTAAATTGTGCAATTCGAGGTCGGAAGTCCTAAATGTGTCAAAAAATTTTAAATTGATGTCTTAAAATTGAAATTCCGTAAATTAGAGTCCTAAATATCAAATTTGGACAAAATAGTCTTCTAAAATGAAAATTTCCCTATAATTAAACATTTGATGTGTGAAACACCTTTGAAATTTACAAAACTGAGATTAATTTGTTGTTGTTTAAAACACAAATCATGGTCCCATGAATTTAATTAGCTTACCAAAATTTTCTCTAATTTATCGTTACACGACTATTGATAACTACACCTGTCTTGATTCTCCAATTATCAATAAAAATGTTCCCTAAATTGGTTTTGATGGTGGTCAATTTAAAACACTCGTTTTCTCTAATTTAATTACTCTTTATATGCTAATCAGTCAAATACGAACATGTGGTAATTTGAATTAATTAATTCAAATAAGACAAAACACCATGGGCTGTAAATTTGATGGTTCAAGGCAACTTGGGCATTGTCCCTCAGCAAAATTAATTAATGCGACGGCCATATGCATGTTTCATTAGAAAATTTTAATTAATTGGGAGTAATATTATATTAATCGGCCAATCAAGAAAGAGATTAGCATTTAAATGTTGATCAGTTCGATGAACGTATGCGTCACTGTGGTAACGTTTGATGACGAATTAGGCACGTTAACCATTGACTAATAATTATTAATTCATTCTTAATTACACGACATGACAATTAATTATTATTCATAAACTTTGGGGTTTTTGATTGTCTTTGTGTACTGTGTTAATTGATAAAGTGTCCAAGGGCGGTGAACTGGAAATATTTAAATAGTTTTATTTTATTATGTTATTCACTTTATTTCATATTAATAGAAATAGAAGGGAAAAAAAAAAAGAAAAATCCCCATAATAGATAAAAGAAGTAAAAAAATAATGATTTGGTGTTACATATGAAGCAAAACACAATTGCAACATGTCCCATGTGCATAAAAAATATTATATTTCATGATATAACTTAATTAACTATTCCATCAATAATTATGTTAATTTATAAATGTAAATGTAGCTATAATTTAGTTTTATTGAACACATAAGTTTGACAATATGTAATCTTTATTATCCATAAATCAACATCATTCCAAAATTATTGAACTATTTAATTATGTACAGATTCGTGAAATGAAAATCTTTAAAACAAAAATAGTAAAATTTGTCAATCAAAGTTTGGAACCAAAATAATCATGCAATTAAAGCATAATCTATATAATAATACAATGACTAAAGTTAATTGTATTTGCTACCTGCAAGGATAATAGTGTTAAACAGTGGACTTGCTACCTCCAAAGATAATAGTGTTAAATAATGAGCTAAATCCTTTTTTTGGTCCTACAGAAAAGCTCGCCCACCATATTTAGTTTCACAAAATATTTTTTTCACACATTTAGTCTCATAGGAAATGAATTTTGCCACATTGAGTCCTACTGACCGATTTCATACCCTGGGATAATTATACTGGAGTACCCTGAGGTTTGTCTAAATTATAAATAAAACCCTCTATTTTGGGAAATTACCTAAATAACATGATGTAATTTTTGAAATTTGGGGGTTAAATTTGTAATTTTCCCATACCTTAAGGTAGTTTAATGTAATTTACGCTTTTTCAATAGTAAAAGATTTGAAGGCATTTTTGCCTTTCTCACATCTCCGTTAGCATTACAATTTAGTATGCAAACCTCAGGATTATTTAGGTAATTTTTTGAAATAGAGGATTTTATTTGTAATTTAAACAAACCTCAAAATACTCCAGTGTAATTATCCCTATATAAAAATACACAAAATATTTAAAAATACAAATATATATACATACAAATCATTATATATATATATACATATATATATATATATACATAAACTTAATTCTAGCCGTCGCCGCCCCCAACTACCGCCGTCGTCCGCCGCTGCTCCTGATGCTACTCTTGAACCCATCAAAGGAAATTTTCCGGCGAGATAGGAAAAAGGAGAGAGAGATATCGTAAGGGGCAAAGGGGAAGAGAGAGATCGCGAGGGGCAGGTGGGGGAGAGAGAGAATGGTGGTGGCGTGAGGGTGGGGTAGATAGAGGAGGGGCCAGGTGCGGTGGCGGCTTCGGGTAGGGTAGAGGGCCCAGACGCGGTGCGGGAGGAGAGAGGGTGGAGGAGGGGGTCTAGGTGGTGGTGGCGACTTGGGGTGGAGGAGAGGGCCAGACTCAGTTGGGGTGGCGCGGGGGGGGGGGGGGGGGGAATGGAGGAGGGGGCAAGGTGGCGGCTTGGGGTGGGGGAGAGGGGGCTGAAGAGGGCGGGGGGAGGGTGGGGGCGGCGACTGGGGAATGAGGGGTAATAACGTCATTTAAGAGTTTACTTCTCCTTGTTGGCTTATTATGAACACGTCAGACAACCATGACAATAAAAATACTTCGTCAGCTGCCACTTCAACTCAACGATTGGACACGTTATCGATTTTTAAAATTTCTACATCTGAAATCGGTCGGTGGGACTAAATGTGGCAAAATCCGTTTTTTATGGGACTAAATGTAAGAAAAAATATCCTGTGGGACTAAATGTGACATGCGAGCTTTCCTATGGGACCAAAAAAGAATTTATCTCGTTAAATAATTGCCATGTCAACATAAATATAGAAATTAGTCTACATGGCAAACTCATGAAAAATGTATAACTTGTCCACATCATTACCATATAATAAATACTTAAAATAGTCTTAAATATTATTTACTTTATATATATATATGTATATAATATTAGACTAGATTTGGAGCATCAATTAATACGTATGTGGAAGTTGGTTAATTTTATCTACGCACCGCTATGGGATATCCGAATCGTGTTCTTGAAACCCACAATCTGGCGCCACGTGTCTTGCCCATCACGTGGCAGTTCTCATAGACAATATGCCACCCTCGAAATTTGGCGTCGTCCGTTTAGCTGAATGATGCTTGAGGGAGTTCCCCTCAAGCTTGGGTTCTCCTCTACTTTTGATTAAACCATCGAGCACTGCACAACCCACCTGTAGCCGTCCTCCGTATACTGACATGACCCACTATTCCTGCGGGGCTACGCCTACTTTACAATCACCAGTTATGGGCTGAATGTCCAATTTATACTTAGGTCCAACAATTATAGGAATCCTAAGCTTTACTAGCTTGGCACAAATCCCAAGAACTTGGGTTCACTATAAATACCCACTGCTTGTCTGCAAGAAAGGAAACATAAACATTCTTGCCAATCCTCTGCTCGATTCTCTCCAATATTTGCCACATTATCATATTTTATACTGATTTAAGCATCGGAGGATTTTCACCGGATACACTTCGGGCTACACTTACGTGTTTTCCATCCTAGCAGGGTAGGGACTCTTCCCCTTCCGATCGTCGAGCTATTGTTCTACGTCATCCTTGAGGGACAACCCAAATTTTGACATCATCATGCACTCAATCTATTTCTATTTGTGTTAGATTTTTCCACCGGATTGATATTTGACCAAACAACAAACACTTCTATAGATGAAACTTTTACATGGATTATACAATAACAGAAAAATGATTACCACTATCGATATATTGGTGACTCATAATTGACAACAGGGGATAATTTAAAGTACTATTTCCATTCACTACTACAATATATTGTGGCAAAAGAAAGATTATTATCATCGCTTCAATTAACTATGTATAAGATTTTTTTGTAGTGTAAACTAATTATGTATATAAATTTTTTTTTTGAAAAATCATACGACTGAAATTCATTGACACCAACAAAGAAATTAATTAATTATCCTATCTGATAAAATAAACGTTTTATAAAAGCGTAAAATTGTTCAATAAAGAAAAAAAAAACATAATTAGTTAAATCAAGACATTTAGTTTTACGCTTTGAAATATTGAAATAATTATTTGCAACAAAATTTTATATTCTTAAGTTCTCTTGCCAGTTAAACTATTGAAATATTTAACGTGTTGCAGAAGAATTGAGTAATAATGATTTCATAAATTTTAATAATTGTCACCCTCTAGTCCTTTACATCAATAATTATTTACCTAAACAGAAACGATGATATTAGTTTGTTTATTTTTTTTAAAAAGAAAGTATAAAAGAAATCCAGGATTTGATGAACAAGGGTCGAGTACTGAAGAGGCTAGACCAGGCCAAATTAAAGGTGAATGAAAAACAAGGCATGCGCAGCAATGTTGAGAGAGAGAGAGAGACTAGGCATGTGAAAACAGACAACATGCCATGCTCAGCCCCTTCTTCTCTAACATTTTTCATTTTCAGTTTGGACCAAATTAAGTGCTTCAAGTTGCCCTATCACCTATCATCTCTCTCTCTCTCTCTCTATAAATATTATTGTTATATCTTCCCGATATAAAGTAATTTAAAAGTGACAAAATTTAATATTTAATTTTGTCATCACATGATTAGTGACTCTGTTATAATGAAAATTAACCACCAGAAAAAAAATTTATGCTATAATTTGTAACAAAAATTTTCTCACAAACACTAAATTGTCAAATTAATTGCCACTAATTGTTAACTGTGACAATATAAACACAATATTTGTTGCCATGTGTTAATGTTGTGAGAATCATTTTTTTGCTAAAATAAAATTTTTAACATTTAATTTGTGAACAGGGACGGGTCAGAAATTATTATTTGGGGTGGGGGTGGGGGTAAGAAATCTAAAATTTTCAAAAATACACATAAAATTTAGGAAAAATTATAATTTTAGAACTGCATATTGTACCCTCTAACAATTTTAAGACAATAACGTTTTTATTTACAATTTTAGGATATTAACTTTTTCATTTGCAATTTTAGGACACAAATTTAAGATTTTGTAGCACATTTAGGATAAAATTCCGATCAATTTTGTCAATTTTCTGACAAATTTGCAAATATCGAGGTGAGAAGTCCTAAATGTGCCACAAAATCTTAAATTCATGTCATGAAATTGTAAATGAAAAAGTTAATGTCCTAAAATTGTTAGAGGATACAACATACAATCCTAAAATTGAACTCAATGTGAGCTTGGGGGGGGTGACCGCCCCTCCTGGCTCCGTCCTTATTTGTTAAATTGGTTCCAACTTTTGCATTGTCACTAATATTCCTTTTTTTTGGAACAAAAATATAAAGAATTGTAAAAATTATCTAGTGTAGTACACATTTTTTTTTTCATTCACTACAAGAAAACGCCCTTTATACTAATATTGGAAGTTTTGTGACAAACAGATTCCGTCACAAATTTAAGGTATTTGTGATGAATTAGTGACAACTTTCAATATATGCACAATTAAAGAAATAATTAGCGACTAGATAGTATTCTTAATGAATTTATTATAGACGAAATCTATTATAAAAATTAAATTTATATTAAATTAATTTGTTAGTGAAGAGCATGCGTGTAATCTTTGTAGTAATTTCTTTAGTTATGAAAAGGGCTTGATTTTTCTGGATTTTCTCCAAGTGCTTAAAAGAAGATGGTGTAAGCCGCAGGATTGAGAAGTGATAAGGTGAATCACATGGCATTATTAATATTCTCTTCTAACCCATTTCTTCAGATTTTTTCAATTTTAGATGTGTTTCCACTATTTAATGAAAAGTCCGATATAATATTATGCTATCGAGATCATAGAAAGATTTTTAAGATGTCTTTAGTATTGTCTCTGATATTTTCTGGGTGAGGCTCAATCTCTATCATAATATTATTAAAATTCAATATGCTCTTTTGTCTTTTTCTCCACCTCTTAAATACTATATAATTAAAAGATTTTAAGGAGAGAGAGAGAGAGAGAGAGAGAGAGAGAGAGAGAGAGAGAGAGAGAAAGTATTGTTAATTTATGAATTTACCTGCCCAAGTCTGCACTTGGTCCCTATCATGAAAAAAAATAAAAAAAGTCAGCACTTTTTAATAAATTCTTAGGCGTATATATATTATTTTCCTATTAAATGATAAAATGAAAGCACATTAAAAATAAGATCTACCGAACTATCTGATAAAATAATGCCACATTAAAAGTGAGATTTATACATTAATGTGTCTTCGTGGTGACTGGTTGAACGATATATGTAAATCAATCATTCACATTTTTTCAGTAAAAATAAAAAACACATTAATGATTTTTCTTTCTAGAAATCACTTAATTAATACTAATCCTAATTAATAGACAGAAAAGTAACATTTTCATGACTATATTCATTAAGCATTAAAAAATGAAATTAATTACCATACATAGAGCCTTTTTAGCGGAATCCCTTGAATTCTGACTCTTTTTACACTTGATGATTACTTTTTTTTTTCCGCTATATTTTATCTTACAAAATACTCCCTCCGTCCCATAATAGTTGTCGTTTTAAAGTTATGCACAATAATTAAGGAAATAGATTAAAGACATTAAATATAAATTATTTTGACTAAAATACCCTTTTAATAAATTAAACTATTAATTTCTCTCGTAAACTATTATTCTCTCTCTCCTAAGGGTATATTAGGAAAAAATTAATAAATTCATTCTTTGATATGTGAGAACGACACATATTATGGGACAAAAAAAAAAAAATTCCTAAAGCGACAATTATTATAGGACGAAAGGAGTATATGAGATTTGTACTTTACCTTTCTAAATCCATTTTTTGATTAAATTTGTTGTTGGAAAGTAATTCGCAACAAGCAAAACTGATTGATTAAGAGTTAGTATAACTTGAAATTGGTTTTGAACTTTTGTTCGGTGTGGAGAGACGAATCTAGTGATGTGGTGGGAAAGCTTCTCTGGCGGCAGCAACATGGTGCTTCGGTGACTTTTCTCACCAGAAAATGGATTCGAGCGGCAAAAGTGCAAAACTCCTATATTGTGTATGTGAAAGCGTAATAAAAATGTTTATTAGTTAAAATATAAAATGTGCCATAATTTGGAGTCTTAAGTGTTTTTTTTCCTGCAATACAATCCATACATGCAAACAATAATATAAACACACTTGCGTTTTATACTTGTACACATTCTAAGTAGATGTAGACCATGCAAAGCTAGCTCCACAAATAACACTCGAATTCAATAGATATTTTTCTCCCCGTACAATCCATTTAGGGTATGATATACTTCATTTATTTCTCATACCGATATTTTTGACCATTACCCATGACTTCAAACATCAAACCTAATATTCTAGGTTCAAGTAAACGTTGATGACCGAGAACCTTGAATAAATTATAATAACCAATGAAACTTTCTAAAAATTTGTGGCTTAAAAATGGGTCGAGAAGAACAAAGAGGAGGGAAAAAAAAAAAGAGTATAATATAGACATTACAAGTAAACATAATAATAGATATATAGAATGTTATGTGATATGGATAGTTTGCTAATTTTCAATATGTTTTAAAGTAGCAATAATTTTAAGATTATAATAATAATAATCTTCAAATTAATGATTATTTGTAAATATAAATATGTTAGATCCTCAATAGTATTACTTAATTATACACAATTTTGTCAGTATAATTGTGACGACCCTAAAAAATAATTTTTATTATTCATTTTATGTAATTACTGGTTAAAACCATTGCAGCAAAAGAAATAATGTTAAGATTTTATGTGAGAACAAGTTTTATTTAATTGGTTAGAATAGTAATTTTTGCAAATTTAATATTATTGAAAACTTTTGTAGTTAAGTTGCCAATAGTTTTGGCTATATTGGGCCTCCCATTCTGCAAATTTACGGTGTGTTCGAGCTTGTGCGTGAAGAGGACGTGCCAAGTTTATCCCCCATATTAAATATTTTGTCCTATATATATATATTTGGTACTATATGTTGAGGGTTTTGATACGGAACACTCTTGTGTTAGTTTCAACTAAATCAAATAATCTTGTAAAATAAAAATTAGTATAGAAAATCCTATAAAATGTGAAATCCATCAAAGAAGGGCCTTGACGGTGTAAGCTACATGTGCCATTTTTGCATTTGGAATAGTGTTTTAGGCTTGCGAAACTATCCTTTCAACCTCCTGAAAGTTAGACCCCCCCCCTGTTTTTAAAACTTAGCCAGATAAATCCTTTGCTTTTAAAAGTTAGTAAGACGAACCTTCTATTTTTAAAAAATTAGCAAGGTAAACCCTCCATTTTGTACCCATCTGCTACCTCCACTTTGGTTTTGGGTCTCCATTTGAGATCCAACACCCGGCAAAATGATGAAGGGTATGTAACAAAACATCATAAACTGAAAATTGAAGGGTTCATCTTACTTTGAAAACCTTGAATTAAGGATGAGGTTCATTCCTGGATCCTTTTATATTGTGACCTTCTTGAAAGAATTTAATTTATTGCAAGTATATGTTAGACCTTTTGTAACTTTGAAAGTATATTTTAATTTGTTGCAAGCATGTGTTAGCATTTAATTTGTTGCAAATATTTGGAAAATTTTGAAGGTTAGGGTTCGGATTCCAAATTGGTTTTTCCCTCTTCTATTTTCTACAAGAAGATTTTGGTAGAGAATGAAAGAAAACATAGTGTTATTCTCCTGAATATTACTAAGGAGTAAAATTGACATTCGTACTAACATTTTCAGAAAATAACCCCAGGAGATGATGCGCTAATTTTTAAAAATATGAGTTTTTTTAAAGTCAAATATTTATAAGATAGGAGTTTTTATGCTAATTAGTCTTAACAAAGGATGTTTTATAAATTTTTAACACTATATGTTGATATTGTCGCAATAACATCTTATAATTATTTTCTTTACGCCCTTGGCCCGAGAATTTCCGAGACTCTTCCTATATATTTAATTGTGTAGCATCCTAAAGTCAAAGGAATAATAGAGTCGAAGTTTCCCACTTGTACAAGGAATCCCATATTTATGTGAAACTTTGGAAATGTATCTATCAATTGGGCAGCTACTCATTTTGTGAAAATTTTGAAACTAAGGACGAGTTAGGTGATATGAAAACCACGAATCTCTTGTGATTGTACACTTTGAATTATTGAATATTGAATACATTGTATATCTAAAATTAAAATATTACTACCTTGTCTATGCATTCTATGGCCAAAAATTATAAAATGACAATATATAGCAGTGGTCTCCATTCTCCACTATACTACAAATTCAAAGATGCTCAAGATTGTCCAATTCTTCCGAAGCAACACTCTTATATTTAAACACTCTTATATTTATCTAGGGCGAATACGTTTACCTCCCATGAGGTATACCCTATTTATGAAAAATATCCCGACGTATAGAAAATTACAATTATCTCCTGAATTGAGGGGTTAATTACAATTTACACCTGAAAAGTATTGAATTACCAAAAATACCCTTTTGAAAACAAGAATAAAGTTTGATCATATTGAAATGACTATTTTACCCTTCAAAGAATTTTTTGTTATATTATATATATATATTTAATTTTAAAAATATGATACATATTTAAATATTTTTAAAAAAATTAAATCTTATAATACTATAAATTTTATTTTATTAAATATAAAAAATTATAATACATATTATATAAAATTAAATAAATTCTTTTTTCTTTTTCCCCCCCTTTTTTTCTTTTCTTTTCTTTCTTTTCCCTTTTTCCTTTTCTTTTCTATTCTTTTCTTCTCAGTGGTCCACCGCCGCAGGATCTAAAGGGGAGAGGGGTAGAGATCGAGAGGGGGGAGAGAGATTGGGGGGGGGGGGGGGGGGGAGGAGAGAAAGAGGGCCGCCTGGCACCCGTGGCCCACCACCATTCTCGTTGCTCGCCGCCGCCGCCGTCGGTCCTCCAGCACACCAACCATTGGGGGAGGGGGTGGTGGGGGGAGGGAAGGAGGGAGCAAGAGGGAGTGGGGGGGGGGGGGAGGGAGAGAGAGAGAGAGAGAGAGAGAGGGGAGGGGGATTCTCATTTGAAAAAAAAAATAATAAAGAGAAAAAGAAAACTGAAATAAAAGAAAAAAGTGACAAAAAAAAATGATAAAGAAAGCGTATTTTGGGGTTTTCATTTTACTTATTTTTTTTTGTTTTTTTTTTGCCTTAAATTACTTAGGGGTAATTTTGAAAATTTATTTTTTAAGTGTAAATTGTAATTACCTCCTCAATTTAGGGGGGTAATTGTAATTTTTCATACATTAGGGTGTTTTTTTGTAAATAAGGTATACCTTATGGGAAGTAAACGTAATTTGCCCATTCATTTATATATATATATATATATATATATTTCCTAGAGAGCTCGTGTATGGCCTGAGAAAATGATTTCACACTTACACACATTACTGTCATAGACAGATAAACAAATAAAACACTACAAATATTATTTGTAATTTTGTATGTCATCATGTTGTACCTAGCTGAGATAGTCCGATATTTATATCTTTAGAACATGTCGGACGAAAATTCGATGCCGTTTAACAACTTCAAGCCACTTAATCGTTTTATGTCTTGTACATATGTCGTGTGCATGCAATATGAAATACAAGACAAAAGATGAAATACGAATCAGAATTAATATAATAATTTTGATTCATTCACTATAAGAGAACACCTCTTTCACCAACGGAATAATTAATCACAAATTTAATGAAATTCATCACACAACATCCATTAATAAATATGTTGTTATTAATTATTTCTTTAGTTCTGTTTTAATAGAATTCTATCACAAATTAAAAGCCATCACAATCGTCTTATGTTTGTGTCATGGAATCTATCCATAATAACCGTTTTATTTGCGAATGGGTATTTTCTTGTAGTGGTTATTCTTATATGTTACATGATAGAATAATTAATCAATGGGGTCTAACCTTTTGTTTTCTTGGACTGATTATTCTTATATGTGATGTCTAGTACTTGTGACAAAATTTATCCTTCACTCAAGGGGTATTTGTTTTGTACTATTTATTCTTGTACGTTATATGATAGAATAATTGACAGGCTCAAACTTTTTTATTTTCTTGTACTTCTTATTCTTATATGTGATGTCTTGTATTTGTGACGGAATTTATCCATCACAAATTCTCCACCAGCTAAAGGGTCCTTTCTTGTACTGATTATTCTTATACATTCTATAATAAATAATCGAAAAGGTCCAAATTTTTTATTTTTTATTTTTAAAATAATTAGAATGATAATGTATATTTTTGGTGAGTTCACAATGAAACCACAAAAATTAATGAGAATGAAGGTACCACGAGTTAGACAAGATTAGCTAATTTTGGCAGAGTGTAGTCTTGAGGAAAAGCTATGGAGGTAAAGTGCTGAATTGGACCACAAAGACAAGTGAGGGGAATGCATGTGGTTGGATTGAGGAGCTCAATTTGGAGGGGTCCAAATCTTGCCCATAAAATTATATCACTTCATAAATTAGGAATGTAATGATTGGGGGGGCAAGTCCTTTAGGTACTGCCCCAAAATCTATTCTAAATCATATTCATAGTATTATTAATGCATCAACTTTTATATATGTTAAATTGGAAACAGCTTGAGATAGACTTGAATGTCTTGGCTCTGCTAATTTAAGATATATAAATTATGGAAAATATTATAACCAGGGTATAGCTTTGATTTTTTAAAATTGAATGAATGAAATACAATAGATTAAAGCTCTTATAAATTAATTTGACAAGATTTTTCCAATAGATGAATTAATATATATATATACGTAAGTAAAAGTAATATATAATTAAATATGAACAAAATATCAATCTAAAACACTCATGGGTAATTTTTTTTGGAGACAGGGCCGAAGTCAATGATTCAGTTTTCTGGAACAAAAAGTTGGTTGAACTATTTTTGAAAATTGAATATAATTTTATAGGTCTTTTTGGATATAAGAATATATTTTAAGGGGTTCTTAAGTTATTTTAGTGAATTTTTGGGGACATACTTTTTTCGTTTCCGATATCTTATAAGCTCAATGTATTTTAATTTATCCAAATATTTTAGAAACTCATTTCAAAACTAAGATTTAATATCTTAATCATAAACTGCAAAGCATATTATAAATTTAAAATGATATAATAAGATAATTAAGAGAACGCCCTTGTAGGCACATCTTGTAGAGATTCTGGCCTCACTTTGGAATATATCTCACATATTAATTAGTTTATTTTCTCAGAATCATGAGCATATATTAATTCTTTTTTTTTTTTTTGTCTTAACCATTTGATATTAATTGACTGGCCGGCCGATTAATTTGAATCGGGTACTATAGATGCCAACTATGGGGGGACATCCGATAAAATTGGAACGAGACTGAGCATATATCAATTCATCATCCTATTTGATTATTTACATTAATTTATACGAATTTGGGGGCATCTTAAAAAATAGCTCTAACCTCTAGCTAGAATAATAATCTTAAGGTGCACATGTATTGGCTATGCAGGGCAATAATCTGCGGTGAACTGAAATTGGAGCCATATTTAGGCAATAAATATGCTATAATCTGAATTAGACAATATTATAGATAAAGTAAATTATTACCAATTTTTATTTGTAGCTTTTTCAGATGAAATCAGTGACTATTAACCAATCATCAAAGAATTATTAATTAAGAACAATTATTAACATTATAACAAATATCCAATATGAAAAAAATTGTGTAAAAATGAATGAATATTTACGCCTTTGAGAAATAGAACCGAAAATCTATAGAAACATGGGATACTTACTCTCACGTCCCCTGAGTTTAAGCGAAATTACAAATAACCTCTCTTGTTTCGAAAATTATCAATACCCCTCTGATGTATATCAATATTTACAAAAAACATCCTATATTTAGTGACTTACCGAAAATGCCCTCGGTCAATTTCTCTATTATTTGAAGGGTGTTCATTGTAAGTTTTCGAATTACACAAGGATATATTTATAATATTTTTGAAAAAAAAAGATACTCAACGATGGACGACACTCTCCGACGAGTTTTTCCAGCTGGATTTGGAAAAGTTTTGAGTTAATCACAATAAGCAACACATTGGTGAAGTCGTTTTGGGAATGGGGTCAATAGTGGTGGTGGAATTGAGCGGAGGAGATGTAACAGCATGTTAAGGTTTGATATAGTTTTTGTTCATTGAAATCCAAATGAATGAAGCGTTGACAAAATTTATTGAGGGGTTTTAACGGACTAAGGGAGACGAAAAAATTGTTGTGGAATTTGACCATCTAAAATGCGGCAAAACGACGACGGCGTAGGGTATTGTCCATGTTCAAAATAAGAGGGGTTATTTGTAATTTTCTCTAAACTTATAGGAGGTGAGGGTAATTCTCCCTTACAAGTATATATCTAGGGGTAAAAACAAACATTACGATCCTTTTGTCTGATTTAGCAATAAGGGGACAAAACTTAGGGGAGTATTGATAATTTTTGAAATAAGAAGAGATTATTTATAATTTTGCCTAAATTCAAGGAAGTTAAGGAAAATTATTCCTAAAAACCTCTTTAGGTTTCAAAAAGGGTTTGAATTCTTTGAATCCCATAAATATAGATACTAATATATTAAATAACTATTTATTGTCTATCGTATAATAATTTTTCTGAATTTGATAACTAGTGATAGATAACTATTCTAATATTCTGTTTTTGATTTGAGAGCATTGATATTGTTTGTTGGTGTGCACTAATTTGTTCCATAGAAGAATAGGGGGAAAAAAAGGAAAAAGAAATATCTTTAAATCCGAACCTATACTCAGGCTAGACTCAACTGTAATAGTAATTAAGGAAGAGGGGAAGGATAGCCATTTAGGTATATGTAAGATATATATACACATACATGTAAGTATATATATATGTGTATGTATATTCAAGACAAATAGTTGTTGCTAGGAATAAATTTTACAAAAAGCGAGATTTAACTTTATTATCTTTTTCAGAAAAAATAGCCATTTCGAGTAATTAATTTAAGAAACTATTACAATCAATAATGATCAAATATCAAAGATATCAAATAAATACAAGTGAATTAATATATAATAAAATAAAAATTAAAATATAACTAAAACAATACCCCGTATTTAGGGAAACTTAAATTCATAAATTAAACGAGACCTTCATTTCACTAGTGAGACAAGATTTCATCGACCCAAACGGTGGTAATTGACATAATACATTAGACAACAAAAATTGAAGTGCGTCTACGAATAAATAATATACACGCATTAATGATGTAATGAATGTAAAAGTAAAAAAGAAAAAAAGGGTGGGCGGGGGGGAGGGGAATGAATTGAAGTTGGATTAGGGGCAGGCATGCTTTTCGCCAACTGCAAACAGAGGTGTCAAATTTGGCACCGCTTCTCCTCCTTTAACTAATGACACTCCCGATGGTCCATCACCCCCCAATCTATCTCTCTCTCTCTCTCTCTCTCTATATATATATATATATATATAGACACACACATACATATATGTATAAGTGAAATTGCACACTTGTTCACGTATGTATGTGTGTGTGTGTGTGCGCGCATTATATAGGATGGATGACGAAGAGAGTAGTAGGAGTGGTCCAGGGGCACTTTGGTAGACTGTCCAGCTTAGGCAATAAGCCAGCTAAACTCAGAAATACAAACAGTAATACCACATTCATCAACCGACTAAACCTTTTTATTTAATTCCTTCTCGATTTATATATATATATATATACACATACATACATTCATAACACATTCATAACAGTTGGGCGGCACTCCCGGGCGAGATTTGGACTAGTTTAAACCTGCTCATAATGAGCAACATATTGGTAAAGTTCGTTTTGGGATAAAACTGATAATAGTGGAGGAATTGAGCGAGGGAGATGTAATAACAAATTTGAATTTGATATAATTTTTGTTCAATTAAATGCAAACATATGAAATTAACAAAATTTCTTTAGCGGTTTTGGCGGTCTGTGGAAGATGAAAAATTTGTGTATGGCTAGACCATCTCGACAGTAGCTAGGACTGCTGCTCCAAGGTGTATTGGTCATTTTTGTAACAAGAGGGATTATTTTTAATTTCGTCTAAACTCAGAATAGATGGTGATAATTCTCTCTTAAAAATATCCAAGGGCAAAAAGGGGTTACAAACTTTCTGTCTTATTTAACGATAAGGAGACAAAATTTAGGAGTTATTGATAATTTTTAAAATAAGATACGATTATTTGTAATTTCGCTTAAATTTATGGGATGCGAAGGAAATTCTTCTTTATATTTTTGCGGCTTTGCAAAATATTCTGATTTTCTATTTCCAATCCGGTACTACATATGGAAGAGAATATACTGTTATCAAAGAAGGGTGGGCAGATTAATAAATTATCAAGTACATAAAACACTTGTGTTGCTGCATAACGTGTCCAAGGATATGAGTGTGAATTTAATTAACGACACATTTATCTAAATTCTAACAAAATAAAAACAAAATAATTCGGACTTGTACGGACTACTTAAGGACAGCAAAGTCAATAATATTCTAACCAAATTGATCCGCTACTTGTTTGTACATTATTGGGGCATAGACGTGGTGTAGGGGGAACACTAGTGTATATTATTTTGTTTAATAATAATAAATTGGCCAATTAATATATCCATGGAGGTGGGAGAAAGTAATAGTATTAATCATCATCACTATCATGTATAGTAGTATTAATTGATTAATTAATTGATTCACCATCTGGCACCTCTATCTGAATACTAAACTACTTTAATCAATTAATTAATTAAGTTATACAATAATAGAGTAGCTCCAGCCCCAACTTGCATATATAATTACGATTAATACAATTTTATTAGAAGCTCGTGCTATACAAAACAGCTGGCTTCTCTGCCCCCACTTAAAGAAATAGAATGACAATTAATGGGTTTGTGTGTGGTAGTACTATAATTTATTTATAGACATGTCCAACATCAAGGTCGTATGTACAAAATTCTACTAACAATTAAATTTTGATCCAACTAAAGTTAAGAGCATGATATTTCTCACATGGTTAATAGGTGCACAATATATGAAAACTAATCAATTACATAATACTTAGAATGTAATTGATTCACTTGTCTGTGGTATTTAATTTTAACACCATCAGCTACGCACGTACACGTAAAATTGTAAAATTGATCCTTTAACTTTTCCCATTTGGGGTTTTAGCCCTCTAACTTTTGATTTTTCAAAAATACCTCGCATCTTTTGATCGTCTATCAATTTTAATCCTAGGCAATCTGAATTTTCCTGTTTCCAGTTAAATCTTGATCTGACTAGTTAAAATGCCTACGTGGCGAGTGATGTATACGGCAAAAATTGTAAAATTAGTCTTTTAACTTTATCCGTTTGGGGATTTTAGTCCTATAACTTTTTATATTACAAAAATTAAATACTCCATATCTTTTGGTTGTCTGGCAAATTTAGTTCTAGGCAACTTGGATTTTCCTGTCTTCGGTTTAAGATTTAATCGAAAATAGGAAAATTCAGGTTGCCTAGAACTAAAATTGTCAGATGACCAAAAGATATGGGGTATTTTTGCAAAATCAAAAGAGAGGACTAAAACCCCAAATGAGTAAAGTTAAAGGAGCAATTTTACAATTTTGTCCGCACTTATATAAAATTGTTTGATTTGTTATGGTTAGCATTTCGAGCAACGCAGCTTGAAGTGCGGCTCGAATTTGAAATTCGGAAAAGTGACATATAACAAACTCTATAGGAGTGAGGTTGGGAAATTTAAATTAAGAATTTTAAAAATATCAAAGCAAACAAGCTTACAAAATTTATTAACTTTAGACC
The DNA here is from genome assembly GCA_026212405.1 of Petrea volubilis. NCBI lineage: Eukaryota > Viridiplantae > Streptophyta > Magnoliopsida > Lamiales > Verbenaceae > Petrea > Petrea volubilis. Next base: position 20,828,371 of record CM047879.1, on the reverse strand, counting down.
TCAGGCACAATCAGAATTTGACGTCATATAGTAGAAATTTCAAATTAAATATGATGTTGTTAATGTATATTTAGACGGGAATAACTAAATGTAGAAGACGATTGGCTTAGTTTTTTTTTTCTTTTAAATTATAAATTTCAAAACTATTTACATGTTTGTGTCTTTTAGTCAAATATTAATTATATATAGGGGGTTTTCGAGTTTTCAATGGTTATAAATTAATTACTTTTATAAAAGAAGGTGTTCGATTTGTTAATATCTTGTTGAGTTTTTTTTTCTTTTTTTTTTATAAGCAAATCAAATTTATTAAACGTAGAGGAGTTTACAATAGGGAATTGTGTCAATATATATAAAAGCTCGATACTAAAATGGAAGATACAAAAATTACTAAAATATGACTACAAAATCAGAATCTCGATCTTATTGATGTTGTATATGGCGGTGGTCACGCCTATTGAATAGTGATTGAATTTCAAACGAATAATATTCCATAACTTGAAAAGCTCTTATTGACGGAAAATTTTCAATATGAACATGTCCACAAGTTTAGACGACGAATTTAGATATTGATAGTAGCTAGATTTCAATTCGAATATTTCATGGTATTAGAGACTTCAATTTAGTTTAGTCTATTGTTAGGGGTTAGGGCGATGATAATGACCCTGGCATTTGGATATATTTAAAATGTAACATGAATAGTCCATAATAACATGAATATTCTTGTTTCTTTAAAAAAAAAATATTTTACACACAAACTAATACATACAGGAATAATTACAATTTATGTCCTCTAAGTTTAATTTATTTTCGATTTTGCCCTATTCGTTTCAAATTTTTTCATTTTGTCCTCTCCGATTATCAATGTTTCGATTGTCGTCCAATTTTGGACATAACTTCTCGTCGGTGATGGTGTGGCGATTTTCTGGCCGCAAATTGCGATTTTTCGGTCATCATCATAAATGGCCAGAAAATCGCCACGTCATCATCGACGAAAAGTTATGTCCAAAATCGAACGACAATCGAAACATTGATAATCGGAGAGGATAAAATTGAAAAAATTTATAAACGAAAATAGCAAAATTGATAAAATTAAAATGGAGAGGATAAAATTGAAAACACCTTAAATATATAGGACAAAAAAAGTAATTATCCCAATACATACATAAATACGGAGCATGTGTATGTATAGTAACACCACACCCCAGGCAGATGACAAGGACGAGCTCACATGAACCTAGCCAGATAATTGATGGGCCCGCCTTCTCTTCGTATAAAGTCTCTCTCTTTCTCTCTCTAAACGATACTCGTAAAGGGAAGAGAGAAGAATGGGTAGAATAAATTCAAGGAAAATGGCCTAACTTGAGAAGCTTCGGGGGAGTCACCCCACTACGAAAATAACCTGTGCTGCACACACACACACACACACACACACACACACACATTCTCTCTCTAAAAAACTCTCTCTCTCTCTACTTGCGAAAGGTCAACAACTAGTAGAAGAAACTAAAGATGAGAGCAACACAATCTTGTGAACCTTTGGTTTGAATCTACGTCCATCTCTGAGGGGTCAAGCAAGAAACCACCGACCCTTCAGTGATCTTCTCGTGTTTCTTGATAAAACAAGTACTATATATCTTGTTAACCCTAGCTACCATATATATAAATATACATTTAATTATATCCCTCTACAGTTGTTCTTGTTATGAAATCAGCAAACCCAGCAGCAATAGCAGTAGTTCGTGCACTGATTTGTTCTAGTTTGTTGGGGGGTTTTTTAATTCTTCAATCTCCATTTTTCCGCAGATCTGTCAGGGTATAATTTGAGTTTGACAAGTTTTATCAACAGAATCATGAATTTCATGTCAGGTAGGCCAGGGTTTTATGAAGAAATAGCAGACAGCAGCTCAAGAGGCTTCTCATCCTACGGCGGCGGCGCCGCTCAGCCACCGGACTCCTCTCCGACCTACAACAATGGCGGCGGCGGAGGAGGAGACGAAACCCCCGAGGATTCCGATGATCACATGCTCTTCCGGAGAGGCGGCGGCGAGGGCAGCAGCAGCGCCGCCCCCGCTGCGTCGGCGGTTATACAGAGGGAGCATATGTTCGATAAAGTAGTGACCCCGAGCGATGTGGGGAAGCTGAATCGGCTGGTAATTCCGAAGCAGCACGCTGAGAAGTATTTCCCGTTGGACTCGTCGACGAACGAGAAGGGGCTGCTGTTAAATTTTGAGGACAGAAACGGGAAGGCGTGGCGGTTCAGGTACTCGTACTGGAACAGCAGCCAGAGCTACGTGATGACCAAAGGTTGGAGCCGTTTCGTGAAGGAGAAGAAGCTCGACGCCGGAGACATCGTCTCGTTCCAGCGGGGGGTCGGCGATTTGAGCAAGGATCGCCTCTTCATCGACTGGCGGCGCCGCCCAGACGCGCCGGAGCTCCCTCACTCGATTCACCATCACGGGGCGCTCTCGATCCCCGGGCAGTTCTCCTTCGGAGGCCACCGCTCGTCGATCCACCCGTGGAGCCCCCTCTTTATGCAGCCGTCGAGGGACTATTCACACTTGCTGCAACCAGCCAACAGCATCACCGCATTTACAACACATCACAATCAAAATTATCATCATCATCAACATCATCCTCCAATTGGGTACGGGCCTTACGCCTACAACAGCGCGGTGGTGAACGGAAACCCTTGCCCGCCGGGGTCGATAGTGTATCTGAGATCTGCGGTGGGAGGGGCTGCAGGCGGAGGAGGAGGGGGAGGAGTGGGTGTTTTGGGGCCACAGAGGGGTGGGGGCGGGAGCGGCGCGGAGGGGCAAATGGTGTTCGAGTCGGTTCCGGTGGTCCAAGGCAAGGCTGCAGCAAAGCGACTTAGGCTGTTCGGCGTGAACATGGATTGTCCCATTTCTGAGTCAGATGAATGCGATATACTGTCCTCCGCAACATTAACCCATCCCACCATGCCTCCTCCACCACCATTGTCTTCGTCTTCATCGTTCCCATCGCTACAGCTAAGGCCTAATAATTACCAAGACGACGACAAAGGCAAGGGTTCAATGTCTCTCGACCTGGATATCTGATCAATCACCATATATATATATATTTATATATATATATATATATTATGTCTTCTTCAATTTTCAAGAATTGAATCAACAAATTCAGAAGAGATCCGTCATGGTAATTCATTTGCTGGCCGTGTCGTGTCGTTTCCGGAGATAGCCACCGTTAATGCCGCCATATCCACAAATTGTATAAGTTCTTTCTGCGAGTCAAAACAAAAGGAAAAAAAATTATATATTCGATAGACGGGTGTTTTTTTGGAGAATTTTGAGTACTCTGTGTATAATTATTGACAGATTACTACATAGATGATAGACACAATTAATTTCTCGCACATCTTTCTATATTTTATGCATTAAAATTCTGCAATTAGATTCTTACATATCTCCCGCTTTTCTTTCTATTCTCTTTGTAATTTCATTCGTATTCGATCTTGCTATATATATATATATGTATGTATGCATATATATCACCTCTCTCTTCTTGGTCGTTTGATTGGTTATGTTTCTTGAGCTGCAGAATGAGATATATAGCTGCAAATTATCTGCCGAGACAACATTATTGAACGCAAACCACTGTTTATTTGTATGTTGTTTTTATCGTGTTCGATCGTTTTAAATATCTTGGGCAGGTGGTTCTCACCTTGTCGAAGCTCGGATGGGCACGGCGGCGGGTAAATAACTAAAATTGTTGCAGAGCTTTAAAAGGTATTATAACTATTATCACCTATCTTTATTTGCCTGCATTTATCATCAATTACTATTTTAGCTTCTTTTATTTTTTTGCCCACCTTCTACTTTTTCTTTTCTAAATTCTGGGTCCATTTATAGCTGGGAATTATCAGTACTTTTGTTTATCAAATTTATACCTTTGATGATCATCAGTTGATACCACACGTTTGTTTTATCTCCAATTCTTATTCAACTTTTGTGCTGTGCTACACTTTGTTTAATTAGACCTTGCATTAATTAATGATAAAAAAATGTTTGCCAAAAAAGACATTTTTCGAACTTTCAAGGTACTAACTTTTAGCTTTATCATTTACCTAGATTAATCAAAAACTGAGTTTAACAATATTTTTTTGTAATTAAATGAAGTGAGGCATGTAATAACAATAAGCATCATCTGATTTTAGAACTTCCTCTTATTTGTGCACTTGCAAGATTTTCTTTTTGCCATTTAGGGTATAAACTCCATGCATGATCAATGTTTGTGACACAAAAGTGATGATATTATGTTCATATGAACAAGCTAAATCTCAGCATTAATCATACATTGTTTATCTTGTCGTCATCGCATACGAAATTCATTTCATTAATTACACCTAAACCCCATGGGAGTTGGTAAAAAAAAATGGTAGAGATGAAGTCTCAATCTCAAGTTAATTACAAGTTACTTGTCCTTATATAGAATGTACGCGGTATTTCCATGCATCTTTTTGCTTCCACAGCCAACATTTACCCTTTTTTATTCCCGATTTGAAATTTAAACTCATTTAAAGTTATACGTTTTCAGCTAATCGACAGGAACAGCGTTCGTTCCGCGAATAATCGACAGACAAATGGCCCTCGAAGAGAAAAGGTACGCATCGACAAGTTCTCTAAAGGTTTTTCTTTAAAAAAAAGAATACTTTGATTTGATAGAGGGAGAAGAAAAATTGAATCAAATAAATCAAGCTGTCAAATAAAAGTCTTCACGTATAGTTCTAGCTAAATTAAACTCTTTGAAATTGTCTTTGGTCCCGACAGCTCAAAATGTATTTTCTTCTACACATATGATGTTGATGGTCATTATTTGGAAAATGTGTTTAAGTATATAGTGTATATGTGTCCTGGCTTTTTGGATTAAAACAATACAAGTGTAATTGCTGTGCACGTTCTTATCTTGTTTGTGTTCCTAAATGTTCTTAAACTGTGTAACAATGTCTATTTAGGCTATCATGAGAATGTATGACATCAAACACGGATTTGGGTACGAGAAAAGTAGAAGAAGAATGAAAATCAAAACGAATTAAAAGCATACAATCATATCATTTTTTTTTTTAAAAAAAAACTTCTTATTTTCTTCACTAAAATACAAGAATCAAACATAGGATTGTTGGTTGAAACCGTAGTAATTCATGAATGCAAAGATTAGACGTCTATGTGAAAAATAATGTTGCAAGAATAATATATGTGGTTCTTCTAATCAAGAGGGTTGATGCAAGAAAGTTCTTACGGTCAAAATCTGTCACACTTGGTTGGATAATTAGCGATTGTCCCGTAGCGAAGTAAATAATTCATAAAAATCAAGAACCGCATACGCATGTGTGATGATATATTAACATTTTAATTTCTATTTGATGTTTGACATGCCAAATGATAGATCAAATCAACTAATTACAGTGTTAACCTGCTAGAATGTATTGCGTAAACTGTTGTTTGTCATAAACTGATCAAATCATAACTGTTGAAAATCAATGTAAAAGGTTGCCTGAATGACTAAGTGACAAATTAAGTAAGCTAGTGACAAGAACTTAGTCTATTTAGTATTAGTTAATCATAATCTACGGACAATTGTTAATATCTCTATGGTGACGTTACAATAAATCTAATCACAAAGTTGTGTTTCTTGATTTGTGACTTATAAGCTGTCGTTATAGATACTACAGTTCCTTAATTTTCCCCTTTTTTTTTTTTTCGCTACTATTAAAATTGTGATAATCTCTATTGTACTACAAACATTCTTCACATACAATGCTAGAGACATATTTATCATATTATTTAATATCTTTCACTAATATATAAAATGCTTTCTCAATGCAGTTTTTGTTCTAAAGTTATGAGATCGGTGTTTATTAATTTTTGTCAGAAATAATAGTTTAGGTTACTAACACACAACCTTAAAGAAAACAATCAAACTCTTATATTGACACATTAAAAATCACAAAATCAAACTCTTGTATGTTATAAATTTATCTCAAATTTCTTTTCTTATTCGCAGTTCGTTTCTGTTAGCACGAATTGCACAGCGGGTTCCATGTGAATCGCCTTCAACTCAAGTATGGAACTTTGGGGATGTTGAGAAAGGTTAGCTAACTCAAGTGTATTTCAATATTGTCTATATATATATATATGGGCATAACAAACATTGGTAATATGCATATTGTCATATTAAAGAGTGCACAAAGAGCTTGCGCTGTCTTGGGAATTTAGCATAAACATTGCTCCAGATGATTTGTGATCTTGATCTCGTCCAAGAAGAATAGTCTCAGTTTGAGGGAAAAAATAAAGTTAAATAGCATACTTTTATTTTGTTTTTGCGCTAAAAATTATATGGAATTTAATATATAATGCATGAGTAGATCCTCAATTACTCCCTTATACCTTGTATGCAAGAGAAGAATTTGCCATTATTCACGAATTGGCTGGAAAAAACAAAGTAAAATTGATCAAAGATATTGTCTATATATATAGTAGCAAAATTAATACAAATGAGAAATATTTTCCTATATGCAAATTAAGGGTATCTACAAAGCACTTGATAAATCGAATGTAATGGGATTAATTTGTTTGTATATATAAATTATCAAAAACAAATTAATTTTGGGATAATTTGCCATTTCGTCCGTTATGTTTGGGGGTATATTTTTTTTGTCCGTTAAGTATGCCCTCTGCAATTATGATCCTATATATTTTAAAATATTGCAATTGCAATCCGATTTCGTCGAAATCCATCTGAACTCCCTGACGTGGCGCACAAAATTGTGATGTCATGTCAGCGAGTTCTGACGAATTCCGATGAAATTGGACTGAAATTGCAATATTTTCAAAACATATAGGACCAAAATTACAAAGTGAATATTTAACGGGTGAAAAACATATGTGATCTACTGAAAATGACAATAATCCCAATTAATTTTCTATGTGATCGAAAAAAATTCAAGAATATGTCAAGAAAAAAAATGAAAAAGAATTGACGATTAAATGCCTCGCAAAATTATTATTTTCAGAAGTAGCATGGTTCCATAACAACTTTTGACATCCAAATGGTACTATGTTTCCAAATAGTGCAGTTCCAGATTTGTCACAGCCAAACCTAGCTCTAATACAATAAAAATGATATTTTTTACGGCCAAGGATGACCTAGTTTAAAGCTTCACAAAAATCATATTGTACAAACGTTTTCAATAAAAAATTTTGTCATCCGGTAATTGAGGCAAATATATAAGTAACTTTTATAAATACATTTTATATAGTGTACCATATTTTGGAGACGGTACAAAGTACCACAAGAAGCTTTTAGGTCAAATGTCACAATATCGACTTATATATAGTGTAAATGCAATTTATGGTGTCTCAATTAATAGTGGAGTAACTTATTGTGATATCAATTTTTCTTACATTGTAATGTCACTAAATTAAATTTCAAAGTACTCTGATCAGTGATGTATAGTATATTAGAGAATTAGAAGAACTAACACTACAAGGAAAACAACTTGTCACTTGTAGAAATTTTGTTATAGATAGAATTCCACCACAAATGAATGTATCTGTGATGAATTTGTGACGGGATTCAAACAAGTTAAGTTGAAGAGTTAAACTACAGTTAATTATTAAGGAAGTATATACTAAATAGATATACTAATAGACAAAACACATCACAAAACTACGTAACGAATTACGCCAAATTTGTAAGAGATTGTTGTTACTGAATGGGGTGCGTCTTTGTGGTGTAACTAAATTAACCATTAATGTCATTGCAGTAATTGATATAAATTAAAGTTTTAGCAGCAACAAGTTCTAATTAGTAGGTAAGTTGAAGGAGACCATATTGAAAAAGAAAAGGAAAGAAAGAAATTAGAAGCTAAATTTGATCATAAGGAAAAAAAAAAAAGCAGTGTTGGTAATACTAAACATAATAATGAATAAGTTCATAGTGGAGTGTGCAAAGGTTGTTTGTTGATCCCCAGTGTGATCAGTAAAGCTCCATGCTTTGCAGCTTCTTCTTCTCACTGATCTCTCTTTCTTTGCTCAGATTTTGAGGAGGGGATCTCTCTCTCTCTCTCTCTCATCGATTAGATCATTAGACAGGTCCCCATCTAAAAAGAGAAGAAAACCCTTTTTTCTTTAGACTTTAGAACATCATATGGTAGCTACAGGGCTGTAGCTATAGGTTTCTTTTGCTGATCAGCAGTGGTACTAACTAATAAAAATGCATGACATATACATATATATTGACAGATAGACACACACACACATACACACTCAGTACTACACACACACACAGTGAATGTGGATGTATGTTTGTTTAGAAATTTAGAGGGGGCAGTGTGGCTGCGGTGATGGCTGGATATGAGCAGACAAAGCTAACGGAACCTTTTACATATGCAGAGCTTTTAATTTTCATCTACTTTGCAAAGCTGACTACTGAAAACTACTCATCCTAATATATACATATATATATATATAATTATCAATTATCATTTATCACACTGCTTAATAGCTAGCAAGAATCATAATGTACCTCCTGCCTTGCCCACTCCATATATATACATACACACATATATATACAGATTTTATTTGCTATTATTTGCACTTTCATGAGAACAACAACATTGTTTTGGTTTTAGTGATCCAAGTGTAATTTGGATTCTAGTGCTACAGTACACTCTCTCTCTAGTCTCTATAATATATATGTGTGTGTGTGTGTGTGTGTGTTTAGTTAATGCCCACGGGTCTACAGATAAATGGCCCTTTGTGTCATACAAAAGGGGTGTATTACCATGTGGTTAAAAATACATACATAACCAATACAAATTGTCAGTAATACATGGGGTAATATTTTTGGTTCATTGCTACGAATGATTGATATTGATATAGAGCGAGAATTTCAATGTTTTTATATTACACTTTTTTTTTTGGCCAATATCACAGGTATCGTGCATTATTATTTTGTGTAACAAAAGATGTTACATAGTGTAGGAATTATTTTAAGTGGTACAATTTTTCGCTTCGACTAACAATTTTTCTCACTTTGGCTTTTGAATTTCAATTTTTGAGGGTTTGCTAATATATTGTTTTTACATTAACTAAAAGAATGCCAGAATGTCGAGAGTTTTGTTTATATGAGTAGAAAATATATTATAGATTGTTTACTGATAAAATGAAAGAATTTCGTAATCTTCACCTCATTTTTAATTAAGGAAGAAATATTTTTATAAAAACTGATGTGATCACTAAGTCATAATTCCTCGAAAATAAAAATTTAAAATAATTGTACTGAAAACTAACAATACAAGAAAATATACCCATGTGTTGATATTAGTAATTGAAAGGGATAATTACTTCTACCATCCTTGAATTTAGGAGAAATTAGAAATAACATCCTCTTGTATTGGTAATCACCAATACCACCCTAACTTTTGTTGCCGTCTTTCAATTTTCAACTTCCGTTAAGTTGACTAACGGTTAACATCTCTATACCAATGTGAACTTCCGAAATTACCCTTTCGAAGGTGAGACTATTATTTGGCCAATTATGAATTGACTTTTTACCCTTATGGATGTTTATGTAGTGTAATGTCATTTTTGGAGGTAATACATTGTAATTTTATACAATGAAAGGGGGTTAATTATGATTTTATGTTTTATATTTAATAAATAAGAAAATATATTTGAACATTTTTTATTTATAATGTGTGTGTGCGTATATATATATCTATATATATATATTTGCACAAATTTAAATTTGTAATGTGATAAAAAAAATATTTATATATAAAATAAATATATATGCATGATATACAAAATATTTATAAATATATATATATACACACACATATATACACAAATATATATATGCATACATATATACATATATACATACATACTCCGGCATCTCCATTGCCGCCGCCCACAGTCATCCGCCACATTGCGCGCATGCGCGCGCGCGAGAGAGAGAGAGAGAGAGAGAGATGGGGAGAGAGCGGACGAGAGAGAGGGACTACTGCCACCGCCTGCCCCTTGACACCTCCGTCGCCACCCTTCGACACCACCTCCATCAGATTGAGATCTTAGATCTCAAATTTGAGAAAAGAAAAGTAAAAAGAAAAGAGAGAAAAAAGAGGAAGAGATACGAGAGGCAGAGAGGGAGAGAAAGGTTGGGGCGGCGGTGGTGCGAGGGCGGGGGTAATGGAGTGAAGTGGCGGGGGTGATGCAGTGAGGGCGGCGGCCGCGGCAGGGGTGCAAGTGTGGCGGCGATATGAAAGTTGGGGTGATGGAGTGAGGCGGTGATGGCGGGGGGCGGTGCGATTGAGGTGGCGGCAGCGGCGACGGTGGTGGAGTGAAGGGAGGTGGGGGTGAGTTAGGGGGTTGGGTGGTGGGGGTGGGGAGGTGGGAGGTGAGTTAGGGTTTTAGAAGGATATTTTGATCAATCCAGTGATATACTTATTTTTTTTTATCTTTTTTAAATAAAAAATATTTCAAATATTCAATTGGCAAAATTGACATTGTATTGTTTCCGTCTATTTTATCAATAAGTTCACAAAATTTAGGATGGTATTGGTAATTACCGATCCAATGGGGTGTTATTTGTAATTTCGTCTAAACTCAAAGGTGGTGGAAATAATTATCCCTAATTGAAATGAAAAAAGAGAACTCATGAATTTGGAATCAGTTATTTTTAGAATCATGAACCTAATATATAGCTTTTAAGCACATTTTTGGGAAGGTAACTAAACTTAGTGGAAGAAGATCATATTTTTATACAATTTTTTAATTTGGTTATTTTCATTTTTTATTTGAATTTTTGAAGTTTGTCACATATATTTTAGGGAAAGCATGTATATTAAGACACCATAAAGCGTGCGTCGCTTGAATACTGCGACTCTATTAATTTTTAGATACTAAACAACAGTGTTTCAGTAGTCTATTTTAATATTTTGTGGTGTTATGAAAATACATTTTAAAAGTTCTGCATAGTTGAACACCTTTCTTAGAGTCATATATAACTATTTTATGGTTAAGATCATTTTAAAAAATAGCACATTATATGTGGTAAATTCAATTTTTTAGTAGTGTTTGATGATTTAATATGGAAAAAATTACAATTTTAGGATTGTATGTTGTACCCTCTAACAATTTTAAGACAATAACTTTTTCATTTACAATTTCAGGAAATTAACTTTTTCATTTGCAATTTCAGGACATGAATTTAAGATTTTGTGACATATTTAGGATAAAATTCTAACCAATTTTGTCAATTTTCCGACAAATTTGCAAATATTGAGGTGATAAGTCCTAAATATGCCACAAAATCTTAAATTTATGTCCTGAAATTGCAAATGACAAAATTAATGTCCTAAATTTCCTTTAATATGTCTCCAAATGTACTTCAATTTGTAACTTTAACTAGGAAAATGTAAAATCAAAAAGAAAACATCAAAATTGTTGATTCAATATACTTGCTTCGCGAAGATCATGATCAAATGCTAGATCGTTTAATAAACAATGAGATTATGTGCCGTTGGGGATTTAACACTATAAGAAGATGTAATATTATTGACAAGATTTAAAATTGATAATATAAAAATTGTCATCAATTATTATATTTAGTGATAATATTTTATATTTTGTCACTACGGTTTTTTGGAGACAACATTAATTTTTATATTGTCAAAATATCATTTAATTAATTGTGACAAGAATTAATGCTTTGGTTGTCACCATTGAAAATTAGTGACACAATTAAAGCGACAATTTGGGGACAATAAAAATTGTAATTAGAATTTTGTAATAAGGTTTCACTATCTTTAGGTTGCCAAAATAGTTGTGTCACTAATTATCAATTTCGCAATATGTTGTCATATTTTTACACTATGTTGTCACCATCAATATTGTGCAAACTATGTTTTGTGACAACATAAATTTGTTGCCATTTAATGTATATAATCAATGACATTTTATTTCATTATCACTTGTTATATTGCCACAAATGTATTCATTTTCTTGTAATGTAAATGCATATTAAATCGATTGGATGTCTAATGTCTATATACATATGTATCCATTTATAATTTGAATATTTATAATTAATCAAATATGGATAATATTCATTGTAAACGAATTATATGTACTCGGATGGTAATCGAATTGTCAATTATTCATTGACCGTGTTATGTGTCTTATTGGTAAAACATGATGTAGTACACTCCTAATTAATAAAAATATTTACTTACAAGATGCTACTCACTTAATTATATTTATAAATTACAATGATGTCATAATTTTATTTTTTTAATATTGACAACATTTTATTCAAATCCAAAAATCTAGCAGTACTGCCCGATATTGCTCAAGTCGGTAGCATAAAATTTTGCAGGCCACTTGTAGGAATTTGATCATCATGCTCTTGATTCCAAATATGCTAGCATAATGGAAAGGGGCAACAATTCAACTAACCTTAGGCTTATAGCCTTGGCTTTTGATTCTAATTTAGCATAAACTAGTGATCATATGTTCTGGAAAGGTGTACCAAGGAGTATTAAACCAAAGTTAAATAATCGATCAATTATTAATTAACTTATAACCAATTAGGGCATTGTTTATTTCTCGGGAATCAAATTGAAGCTTTATTTTGACAGCAACTAAAAGAGGTTTATGTAGCAGCACTAAAGTCTAGTGACCCCTATTAGCAAAGAATCTACTGTTTGCTAGGCCCTACTAATTAATTAACTGGGGATTATCCCTTTCGGATTATGACTAAAGATCCTATGTGCATAGCTGTTACATATTAATTAAATCAACTGATCAATCACAAACACAATAAAAGATGCATGTAAACAATTAATTAATTAAGCTAATCTCTCTCTACGCCTATTAACAATTAAGGTTAACTAGGACCGTTCATTCCAAACTTATAATTTTCTCTTAATAAGATACTTATTCTGTGTTTAGAACAAAGATTTTGGTGAGAAAAAGTAGGAGGAAAATAGAAATAATCAAAAACGAAAGCATAGAGTACTATTACTTAAAACAAAGAAAAAAAAATTCATCATATTTTTCTTACCAAAATCCAAGAACCAAACGGAGGGCTAATGATTACACTACAAGAAAATAGGTTTTTAGTAACTGAAGTTTAGTGACCGGCCATATCGGTCACGATTAGTTATATATTCGTAACTGATTAGTGATTGATTATTTGTAAAAAATTAAATAATTATTACTGACGGAATTGTGACTGATTGGTGAGCGATATAGTGACTAAAGTAATTTTAGTCACTAATCTGTTTCTATGTAATGCAATGGACATTGATTTAGTCACTCAGTAGTCATTAAATTTTTATGGATACTTGGTGTTGTGTAATACCGATCATTCACTGGTCATAAATTTGTATCATTCACTAATCAGTTACTGATGGTGACTGATCATTTAGTCACTAATTGTTTGGGAATGCGATCGATCACAAATTCGTCACAGATTTGTCAAGTTTTAATTCATCAATATACAGTCACATTTTGTGACCAATATTGTGGTCACTAATCAGTCACTATCAGATTTCAGTCGTAATATGTCACAAAATTGTCCACTTGTGATTTGTCACTAATGAGTCACGACTTATGACCGATACGTAGTCACAAATCCATTACTAATTTAGTGCAATCATAAATCAATCACATTACCTATATAATTCTATCAACATGCACTTATTTAATTCATTAAAAAAATATAAATGAAAAATAAAATAGAAATAAACCTTTGAAGCCACTAATAAGTGCTCATAATTCGTCTATGAGAAACTAATAAGTACTTTATTAGGCTATCATCTCAATTTGAGAATTAATATTTTCATAAGACATCGAATATCGTCACCTATAAAAAGTATGAACCAATTAATTTTTAATTTAATTAACATTTCATGAATAAATTTTTAATTAAATGTTTGTAAGTTGGTGTTATAATTCTTTTTTATTCTTTGAACAGAATTTGAATAGTTACTTTATAATTTTTTTTAGTTTTTATTAGATTCTATAAATGTAAAGTTACACTTGAATAACAGTAATATCTTATCAAATTAAAAATAATTATAAATAAAAAAACTAATCAAATAAAAATTTTAGTTATGAATTAATTTTTTTATTGTTGGTGATGTAAATTAAATAATCCTTTTATATCAATTCAAACGTTTCCTATTATTAAAATAATTTATTAGTATTTTATTTTGCAATTGCACAATGATTTTAGAAAAATGGATATTACTTTTCACTTCATGTGCTATGGATACATATTTTAAATTTATTTATTAAAATGAATTTATTAATATAATTTATTATACTGTAGATTTAATTAGATATCCTACACACATCCTACATCATATTAAAATTCTAAATTAAAAGTTCTTTCAATATTAATATATGAAAGATTCAACAAAGAAAATGAAAATGGGAAAAGGAAATGGTGCGCACATAAATTTTACACGATGCAAATATTTTAAGTTCATAAGTGTATTTTATTTGCATAAATAACAAATATGTAGTGCTCTAACTTAAAAAGTGTAAAAAAGATTGAAAAAATTAGAAGGATTTGTGAATAGAACTATAATACATGTAAGTGAATAACATATTAAAAATTCAATAATAGATTAATTATTTGAAATTTGAAATTTGAAATTATATACATGTGTGTGAGTGTGTGTGTGTGTGTGAGTGTGTGTGTGTGTGTGTGTGTGTGTGAGAGAGAGAGAGAGAGAGAGAGACTAAAAATAGTAATGATCACTTATCACTTATAATTAATTGAATCTATTTTGTCAATTTTCCTAACTCAATTGGTCAAAATTTCGAACAATTCAATTTTTGACCGATTGAACTGGCAAGGGCTTTAGATTTAATTGTTTCAATTGGTCAATTATACTAAATGAAAATAAATAATTTGACAATTTAAGATTTTTTTTAATAATTTTTCAAATTGAATGTTGAATTGTACAAACTAAGGATAAGTAATAAATTAATAAAATGATAATTTCACAAATAGATATAAGTTAAAAAAAAAAAGAAAAAAGAAAGAATAAAGATTCATAATGGCCTAGTGGTAAGGAGGAGTCCTACTTTTGTATGAGATGTGGGTTCGAAACTCCACTGACTCAAAATAACGAGTGTAAATGGTGCAAGCCCATGTTTGGTACGTGACGTGTGTGGTCCCAATCCATGGTGCAAGCCCGGGTTCGATCTTGACCAATGCAAGTGATGTTTATTTAAAACTACATTCACATATAATACCGAAAGAGTTGTGATTGATATTTGAGTCATAAACTGTGGTCACTACTAGTGACAGATTAACAACAATAAATAATATTATCTTCACCAATGAAATTGTGACTGAAATTTAATCCATCGAACAAGCCCGGGTTCAATCTTGTCCAACGCAAGTGACGTTTATTTAAAAACACATTCACATATAATATCGAAAGAGTTGTGGCTGATATTTGAGTCATAAACTATGACAAATTGGTCACTACTAGTGATAGATTAACAACAATAAATAATGTCATCTTCACCAATGAAATTGTGACTGAAATTTAAAGAGTTATGACTGATATTTTAATCACTAAATTGTGATTGATCAAAAAATCGGTCACAAGAAAAATTTGTTACGCAAGTTTTTCTGACCATCACACTGAGTCACTAATCTCATTTTGTGACCGATTTTTCTTGTTTAGTGACCGAAAAAATAAGTCACAAAATCCCCATTCTTTTTTAGTGTCATTCATTTGTATTGGTGAATTATTCATACGTATGCAAAGATAATAAAGGCAGGAAAACGTTTCAAAATTAAATTTCATAAAATAAAAAAAATGTATATATTTAAATTCTAGTCACATGGTGTTGCTGTTACGTATTTGACAAGAACTGAATCTTTCGACGTAAAACAAAGTATATTTAAAAAAAAACTTTTTGGAATATATGATTATAAAATTATGAAAAAACACTCCCTTCATCAATAGAAAATTTATCAAGGAAAGATTCTGTCACAAATTAAGTTATCTGTGATGAATTATTAACAAAAATCAATATAAATAAAATTAGAACACTGCAAAAGAGCATCGTCTTCACTATAATAAGATTCATCACAAATTAAGTGAAATCCACCATAGAATAATGTTTAGTGATGAATTTTATTAATTTGTCGCAAATCCATTTGTATGTGTTTCGTCACATATTAATTGTACTTAAACTCTTAGTTTTAAATTGCTACAATTATGTCATAAATCCATTATAGATGCATTTATTTGTGACGGAATTCTATCCATTACGAAATTTCTATTAATGAACAGGGTTCTTAATTTCTTGTGGCAAAAAAAATAATTAGTGGTGAGACATTTGCTAATGTATTTGTGATCGACAAAATCATTCATAGAAGCTAAATTTGTAATGCATTAATTTGTTAGTGCATGAAATGTATTCTTGTAGTGTAATTATTGAGACCTAACTTGAAAAGGGCCCACATAATTGGATGAAAAATGCGATTTTCCCTCAAGTTATTATTATTATTATTATTATTATTATTATTATTATTGTTATTATTATTAACAATGTTGCACACTCTATGTGCGTGCAAGACAGAAAAAATATATATCTTAATTTAGTACTTAAATTATTTTAGGATCAAAGTATAAATATATTATTAAATTTCTTTTATAAGAATACTTGTTTAAGAACTATTTGGCATCATTTATTAAATAATAATAAGTTAAAAATAAAATAATTATATAAAATAAAATTACGTGATAAAGAAATAAACACAAAAAGAAGGAAAAAATGTCGGATATTCGTAATTAGAGAAATTATTATGTTTGTGTGTGTGAGATAGAGAGAGATATAGAGAGAAAGCTAAAAATATTAATTATTAATTTAAAGGAACTTTTTATTAAAAACGGATTTCAACTTCCAAAATTCAAAATGATAAAGAAAGTGATTTGTGAGTTGAGAAAATGGGTTTTCAAATTGGATTGTGATATTATAATATTGTTCTCTCTATTTACTTATTTATTGTATGTGTTTACTAATTAAAATGGTAAAATTGGCACATCAAAATTTGGTATCCGAATTGAATTGATTTCATGAAAAATTTCAATATTAGCCATAATTTTATATATGTCTATTTATTTCACATAGAATTGAAGGGTAAATTTTATAAAATTACAAAAAAAAAAAAATTATTTGTGAGACAAAAATTACTTTTTTTTATAATAGTATAAATTATTGAAATGGATCTATTACAATAATTAATTACATCAATTATTGCATTAATGTTCATTTCCAAACTATTACAATTGAACACCATCAAAGATAATTAATTAAATGCAAACTATTATACAGTAGAAAGAAATTAATATTAACTAGAAACTTACCCGTTACAAACTACTAAATGCAAAAATTGAATCCATAACCTTACAATTATGGGGCCTCTGCCCTACCAGCCCCTCAAGTTAATTTTTTTGAATTAATTAGTTTAAGATTAATTAGCTAATATAAACCTAAAATGTGTTCCAACTCATAAATGCGTCCCTTTCTTTAACCTTTTTCTTCCATCAGAGAGTAATGGAATCTAGGGCAGACTTTGCAATGTTAAAAACATAAATAAATAAAATAAAATAAAAAACATGCCCAAAAAAAAAGCCTACAACTGAGCACTGCCTTCATTCTACCCACATAGGCATATATATATATATATATATAACACGCATATAGACATATTAGGGTGGTAAGGATGTCATAATTATACAAGAATGTGATTAGATATAGGTCCACATCCCTCACCAGACCCAAAGAGAATTACAGACTGGTAACATGTGATCATCCTCTTCAACCTTTTTTACCGGCCAAATTAATTAATACCACATTTATATGCACATATATATAACCTCATCCCAACTTTACACCTTCAATTAATTAATACTTATTCACCTGCCCTATATTTATTGCTCTTAAATACAACTTCAATTTTAAGTAGTGATGTGACACCACAAAAATAATTTCTCTCAATTGACATTCATTTCATGTTAGGAAATTATTTAAATCTGTCTTTTTTATGATACAGAATGTGCTTAGGTCACAAAACTCATAAATATATATGAATACGTAAAGACATATGTTTGGCCACAGAATGATGCAATTTAATGGTTCGATACTATGCTAGATTAATTAGAAGTCTTCTGTTCAAACTCTAAGAATAATGCAACTGTTTTTAGTAGTTAGGAAGAGCTAGGCATTATGTCTAAGTGGTCTGATCCAGCTCAAATTTGGATTAATCAGGATCTGTTGGTGTCGGCTAGAGGATGATATAGATAGATAGGTTTGTGTATATGCATGAATGAAAAGTTCATGTAAATGACATTGAGTCTTGTAGGGACACAGGCTGTATTTTGAAGGAGCAGATAGAGGGATTAAATTAATTGAATTTTCGAGGGTCGTAGATACAAGGGTCCATTTGAAGTGTGGAGTGTTGTGCGTATTTGCTGTTGTTATTTGTTTATTATGCTAAAAGGGACAACTTTTTGGGTTACATTATTGTGGACAATATATATATATGTATCTATAGTCGTCCGTAGCTGGAAAACAAGATTAAATTCGAACGCACAAAACCCTTATTTGAGGTAGTCCCCACCCTACATATAACAAACAAATAGGTTACAGGGCTAATAGGCGCGTAATCAATGACGACAGTAAAAGAAGATATTAAATCGTACAACAAAAAAGAAAAACAAAACATCAGGCTTGTGTTCACGCCAAAATATGTAATAATATCTTAAAAAATAAAATTGTGGTGCAAAATTTTGTTGCATATTTAATTAGCGACATGACTTTTTTTTCACCTTTCCTTTTCTTTGATCGTAACCTCTGGCCAAAAGATTCGTGAAAGAAAAACCAAAAATAAATAAAATCTCCCATAGGCATGGACCACGTTTTAATAGTATTAATGTGTGCGCATTAATTATAATTTGGATTCCATAAGTATACTTTTATCTAATTTTAATTTCATTCGTTTCAATATTCTTAATTTTGATCCATGCGTTTCAAAGTTTTGTAATTTTAGAATTTTTCTGAAATTTAATCTAATCTTTAACTGTGATAGCACGCACTGACGCACGCCTCACGTGGCGGGGTTTATTGTAATTTTGATCCCATAAGTATAAAAAAAATGGGACCAAAATTAGACAAAAGCATACTTATGGAATTAAAATTGTAATAAACCCTCACGTGACCTTCTAATCTTTAACGGTTACGTGAGGTATGCGTGCATTCACCGGTAAAGATTAGGCGAAATTTTAAAAAAGTTCCAAAATTGAAAAAAATTGAAAAGTATGGAATTAAAATTGAGAATATTGAAACAAATGGAATAAAAATTGGACAAAGACACACTTATGAGATTAAAATTGTAATAAACCCGATGTGTACATAATGATTTCAGCTCTTGTTCTTGTTTTGTTTTGTTTTTAAGGCACCAAACTCTGAACCGTGGACCCCCCCGGTGTATAATCTCTACTATTTTGGTTTTTGGCCTTATCCCCTACCTACACTTTTACACATACAACACACAGTAATAGTTTTGTGAATCGGGGATAGCTACCTACTTTTTAACTTGTCTATTTATTTTTGTACTCAATTTTTACACAACTTACAAAACATTTCACATACAAATGACATAGATGGACATTTTAGGGAAACGGGAAGTTGAGATAAAAAGCTATAAGCAAATGCAGGAGGGATTATTACAAGGTGAAAAGGAAAAGCCTGCACATATATATGCACCCTACAAGACCTATAGAGGCTACTTAAACATCATGTAGAGTACTCTAACAAGGCATGTAAGAGAAGAGTAGATGCTATCCAGTTAGTTAGTATTTAATTGGATTTTTAATCATTGGATCGAGTATTATAATGTAAATTTTTTTTAAAATATTTTTTGATAATATCATATTCAAATTTAATAGCTAAAAACACTAATTGGACTATACCCACATGAGTAACATGAACAAAACCTACAGTAAGAACAAAGTCCAAAACTTTTTTTTTATGGAAAACAAAAAGTCGAATTATATCAAATTGGATTGCTTACAAAAATGAATAAATGGAGTTTGATCCGTTTCTATAAAATTTCTTGCGGCAGAAAAAGTACCGACACTTTGCTAACATTAATTGGATTCTATTTAACAAATTTTCGCCAATTGTTAAGGACGTATATATATCTATAGAACGGAAACCAAACTTAGAAGGGTGCCTATAATTTTCCATCCCCTAGCTTTGGGTTCTACTTTACAAGTTTCACATGTTAGGAACGTGTATCTATAATACGAAATTTGAAGATATTTGTGATTTTTCATATTATAATGAATTTCGTGAAACCCTATCAGATATCTTGAGCAATATTTAGTGGGTGACATTAGTATGAGCATTAATGAATGATACACAAACTCATTTAAACAATAACATGAGAATGGAAGAATAATGCAGTTAGACTAAATTTTACATATAATTTTTTGAAAATTTTAAAATTTATCCCTCCAAAAAAAATCAAAATATCTTTAATATTTTATAAAATTCGGTCTCGCACCCCCCCCCTCCAAGCAAAAAATTCTGATTCCGTCCTAAAATGCAATATATATGACATTGTTGAAATTTAATTATATAGTTAGAAGAATTAATGTGGAGATATGGTGCGGGTGTATATATAGTAGATGCGCAGGGGGGCCGGGGGGCATGGCATGTATGTATATGTGTAATACATATGCCTCGCATTTAACAACTGCAGAGGAATCGAAGCAAGTAAGTGGGCAGCAGATCCCAGAAATGAGAGAAAGAAAGCAATAATAACGAATTGCATATATAGGGGTTGGGTGGGTGGCTGCCTCTGATAGCAACCACTCACACCGTTCACTTGCACGTCCTCCCATAACAGCCGTAAAGACGACTTGTATGCACTTCTAAGCAACCGCAAAAGTGGGACACACACACACACACACACACTGTGTGTATGTATGTAATGTATACATCGGGGAGGGGAAAGGGGTCGGAGGGGTCCCTAATTCAAATATCTCAAAATACATTTGTAATTTACCTTTTAAAAATGTTCACTAACATATTAACCTTTTAAAAATGATCAATTAACCTTTTAAAAATGTTCACTAACACCTCCTAAATCCGATTTCGCCAGTGTCTAGAGGAATATTTTGTTATATATGAAAGTAGTATCAACTATTAACTAATAGCAATTAGTATTTAAACTAAAATACATACATTATGCGGCAAAGTGAAACTGTCAACGTACATTATGGGTAATTTCAAATTCATTTATCTCATCCAAAAAAGATTAATGCATACATAATTCAAATTAAATATGAAAATTCAATCAATGCCTGAAATTAAACTATATATTCACTTTACTTGTAAAATGGAGAATAAGATCACTATTAAAAGTATAAAAAATTGTCACTCAAAGTGATTGAATGGTGGCGGGCTTCAAGTAGGGGCAATGATGTGCATTTTCTATGATTATACGACTACTTGAAACCAAAACTTTTAATATTTTCAATCACAATTTTTAAAATTTAAACCACCTTGTTTTTCTAAATTTCATGGGTAAAGTGAATCTCAATTCAATTTTCGGTACTGATTGAATTTTTGTGATTAATTTGACGAGTGAGAGCAATATTATTGTGTGAAACTATGTGTTTTGGATGAGATAAATGAAATTGAAAATTACACCCTAACGAACCCTGGCACTTTTGTATTTCAACGCAAATACTAATTAACAAAAATGAATGGTTGATTTTGCCTTACATGTGATGAAATATTCTTTTAAATGCTGTCGAAATTAAAATTAAGAGGTGCCAATGATCAATTTCAAATTAATGATGGGAGTAAAGTGCTATCGACCGCAAACTTTGCCAATCGAATCCACAATTTACCTTACATAATAGTTAGTTATTCTCTTATACATGTAAACTAATATTTATGTGATAAAAAATGGCATTTTATTAATTGGAAATGAGAAAATAGATTTGCATTGTAGGGTGGGGGTGATGGGGGTGTGATATTTGAGGAAATGGGAACAAGGAAATGCAGCTTTATGTGGGGGCCGGGGGTGATATTAATGGTGAGGGGTACAAATTAAGCGGGGTGATTGTGATTGTGCTGTTGTCCCCACCAATCACCCATGCCCATCCCTATTCCCTTTCCTTTTTCGTCTTTTTCTTCTCCAACTTTTCTCTCCCTAATTACTCAAAATCCTATTCTTGATCATGATGATGTATATCATACAATCATAAATTAATGAAAACACTTCTTTTTTTTTTTTTTCGTTTTTCAAGGATCAATATATGTCTTTAAACCAACTTTTACTGTCACCAAATTTATTATGATACATGTGTCATTAGTGATAAATTTTTTGCAATTCTCGTGTTGCTAGTTTTCAACAGTAACAATTAAAACATATACTTCTTTCCATTGTTAAAGTGTTGAAAGTTATTACGCATTGCAATAAAACCACCATAAGAAAAAAATAATATATATATATTTTTTGGTTTTATCCACTCGATTTTAGTTTATTGACCGATTAATCCGGATCGGGTACTGCAAAGGCCCATTACGGGGGCGACCCTCCCAACCCAATTGTTCCATTCACAATGCCAAAGTTCGAACTCTTGACCTTGCTTAAGGAATTTAGCGCCTCATCCCGCTAGACCAACTGGTAATTGATAAAAAAATAATATTAATGATAAAATATAAAAGTAATAATATAAAATTTTTCATTAATAATTGTACTAAACGACAATATCTTTTATTTTGTCACTAATTAATTAAGTTTATTTAGTGATAATGACTTTTATCTTATCACAATATTCACTTAATAGTGACAAAAATTAATATTTCAATAACAACCATTAACAATTAGTGATACATTTATAATAGCAACTTGGTAATAATGAAAATTGTCATTAAGATTTTGTGATAAGATTTCATTGTCACTAAGTTGCCACCATATGTGTATCACTAATTATTAATTTTGCACTATGTTGTCACATTTTTACACTCTATTATCACAATTGATATTATGCAAATTATAGTTTGTGACAACATAATTTTGTTGTACTAAATGTATATGTTTAATGATAATTTTTTATCATCACTTATTATATTATGATTAATTTACTTGGTTTTGTAGTGAACCAAGTTCTTATGTGTGACTAATTGTATATGATCGATGACAACTGAATTTGATGTTGTCACTTAGGATATTACCACTAACATTCATTTTTTCTTGTAGTAATACTTCTTTGTTTGATATCACAAGTTAATTCTGAGCATTAACTAGCTAGTACTATATATATATATATATATATATATATATAGAAAGAGACAGAGAGAGAGAGCGAGAGGCGTGGTGATGAGGGGGAGGTATAAGGTCCCCCAAGAGTGAGAGGGGATGGCGTAGGTGTGGTGCGGGGGGGCAGAAGTTGTCTAAGTTTTTGTCTTTATTTTCCTTGTACTTCCAACACTACTCTATTTCTATTCCTTAATTCACTTGGGTTCAATGCCTCTGCATGCTCTGCCCTAATATTGTTACATGTTTCTGATCTCATCACTCTCCAATTAATGCCTTGGTACCACTACACTTATGTAATTCCAACACAGTTTATCAATTAATGTCTGTAAGTCCATATCAATTTTCTGTGTTATGTTGGACAACCCACCACTAGTCATTTTGTCATGAAATTAGCCTACTACAATATATATATAGACACACACACACACACAAATGTTTTGTTGTACCGAATTCAAACCCATACCACTGGACTAGAGGCCCAATGACAACTACTCTAAATCTTTTGTTGTACTTATTTTGACTCTATTTGCACGAATTATCTTATTCATTAGTAACTATTGATCATTATTATCCCGTAAAAACATACAAATATAAAATACTGACAGGATACGTGGCTAATGTCGATGTTATTAACTACCAAATAGTGGTTATATATTATTCCTTTAGCCATAATAATGAATATAAGAACTCAACAGTTATAGCATATTTGAATCCGTTTCGATGGATCTTTTTAAAAGAGCAATACTAATGTTTTGAAAAATAAACAATTTAGCGGGGAAAAAAAATTATATTGGGTGAACTTTTTAAAAAAAACAGAAGTTAGAAAATAAAAAACTCAAAAACGACTTTTTCTAGAAGTTATCTAAAATGACTTCAAATAAAAGTACAATTTAAAATACTTTAACTGTTGTATCCAAAAACAAAATTGTTGGGCTTAAAAAGAAAAATAAAAATAAAACTCTATCATAAAAAATACATCTCGACAAGCACTTCTTTTTAAACCCCATTCAAACGGCTCTTAATTGTCATTTCCAATAATCATTCTATATATAGTACAGTTAGCTGGGCGTTACATTCAAAAACTTCTTTTTTTTTTTTTAAAGTAAAAAAAAATATTAAAAAAAAAACTTGTTTTACCATAATCACATTGCAGTAAAAACTTGTTTTGAAAGCTTCTAATGTCGTCCATGAAACTTTATAATTAAACAAGTTTAGATATTTATAATATCTCAAACGTCTTATAAAATATCTTAAATTGTTTATAAACTTATCCAAATACCCTTTTCATTCAATTTAGATGGTTAGGTGGGTGCATAATTAAGAGAGAGAGAGAGAGAGAGAGAGAGAGAGAGAGAGAGAGAGGCCCAGACCAAATTGTCAGGCTAAAATCCAGAGCCCAAAAAGATTTTCTGTAATCCATAATAAAAACGTGGGCCTACAATGGCTGCAATTTTATAAAACGCCCAATTAGTTAAAATCAAGGTGGTGGCAATGGTATGGGCCGCATATATTCAGCCCAAACGTTGGGGTTTAAAATTCAAAATGTGTGTTCAATTTGTAAAAAGTTGGATTTATGATGAGTTCAATTGAAAAAATAAGGAAAATATAATCATTTAATTTATAAGTGGCAATACTAAATACTACTATACGTACATATTTTTCAAACTATACATTATTAATTATGATATTTCAATACAAATATGCTGAAAATCAATGCTTGGTTTAGTCGATTTGCATACGAGGCGCATTGTTATTTTGACTATTTCTAGTGTTTAAATTTTAGGCTATCTCCATATATCATTAGTTTTAGTTATTTAAAGGACATAAATTCACATTCTGTATGTTTTATGGGTCTCAATTGAGCATTTAACAATTTTACACGATCGCGTTTGTATATCTCATTTCGGAACAATTCTTCACTTCTTTGTCTTTTGTCTTTTAAATATATATATTTTACTCATTTTTGTGCTCGATGTACTATAAAGGGCAAATTACAGTTACCTTCCCTGATTTGTTGAAATTATAAAAGAAACCCTTCAAATATGAAACGTTACTAAAACCGCCCCTCAAGTTTTTAAGTTTATATCCATACGCACACCCGATGCAATTCCACAAGGCCACTTAAAGTTTTAAACTCAACTCACTTAGTCGGTGCTTGGCTAAGCTTATAAGCTACTTAAAACATCTTATAAGATGTGGTGAAGTGTTTGGCAATTTTAGAGGAAGAAGCTTATAAGGTCTTTTTTAAAAAGTAAGGAGGAACTAACTTATTTTTTAAGATCCTAACAAACTTCATATTTTCAACCAAACCAATTACAGTTTTACCATTCCTAACATCTTATAAGTCACACCATCTTAATTATCCAAACACATTGATAACTTATTTTTAAAAGAAAATCCAACATTTTATAAGCTTCTAAAACATTTTATAAGATGTAGAAGCTTATAAGATGTTTCAAATAAACTTAGCCAATTTAGAAGCTTATAAAATGTTTCAAATAAACTTAGCCAAACACCCTCTTAGTCATTTTGATTCACGGTACATAATTAATAATGTGAGAATACGTACTCGAAAATATATAAAGAAACTTATGTAATTGAGTTACTATCCACGCAGGTAAAAGTTCGAGAGAAAAAAAAGTTTATTGACATGAATGAGTGACAATTACCAATGATAATATCAGTGCATGCATATCATAATATTACATGATGCTACAAGCATTGACATTATCATCATTGAAGAGGTTGCTAACTTTATCGTCGCCACGGTGGGTGACCGGAAGAGTGCCGTGGCGGTCAGCGGCGTTGTAGCCGTGGCGCCAATAGTTGTAGCTCTCTTTAAACTCGGTCGTTGTGTCTTTAAAGTAGTTACTCGCCGATGTGAAGTAGAGCGGTGGGTTAGGGTATGGCCAAAACTCTGCCCTCTTTCCCGCCCTCCTCACCGCCTTTAGCACCTTGTTACGCTCGACGTATCCGATAACCGTCACCTTCTCCATCTCCAAGTCTACCTCAATCGAGTCTACACCTATTCATTAGTTATTAAATCGAATTAGTTGGACTACGTATGAGTAACATTTCTCAACTCCATATTCATATTTAATTGTAATACATGGGGTAGACCTCATTTTTATGTCCAAAAAATTAGTAAATTATCAAAAAAAAAAAAAAAACAAAAAGAAATGTCCCAAAGTTTAGTATATGTTCATTTTTTGTTTTATTGATTTTGAATTCTTAAATTTAGTTCCATATTTCACATTTTTCCCTCAAGTTTAATCATATTCCACATGTTTATCAACATTTTGACTACAAAAGGATAGCATATAGGTGGAAAAAAAAAACTAAATTTGTGAAAAATAAATAGATAAATAAATAAATAAAACATGGGGGTAAATTTGAGAACTCCGGAATTAATAGAACAAAAATGAATAAGGGTTAAAGTCGTGGGACTTGACACGATATTTTCCCTAGTATTTGGCGACTTTTTGCAAAGTAGTCGGGTAATTTCACAGGACAAAAATTCCAGTTCAGACCGAATTTAGCATTAGCATTAATTAATCGCAAAATGAATGAATTACACTTTGTTATGATCAATTATGTGGTCACGTATACAATTACACTTAACGTATATTTTGTTAAGCATGACCAAACTTTATTTGAGCAAGAATTTTTCTCGATATGGGATGGACATTATAAGTTACCTCTAAGTTTTTGAATGGCGTCTCTTACAACCCTTTCACAGCCAGTACAGCACATCCTCACTTTGAGCTCAACAGTCTGTTAAGTTGTTGACTAGTATTAATTAATCTCCAAAGATATATGCTTTCCCAACTAACTAAACAATTATATATATTTATATATATATACACATACATACGTATATACATATCATCATGCGAATAATAAGATACCACAAATTAAGCCTAGGAAAGGGTGAGAACACACCAAACTAAGTTGTCCTAAGGGAATAAGTTCATAATAGAGAAAATTTGGGTAGACCGAAAAGCACTTTAAGATGATCGACTACGAGAAAACAATCCTTCACTAATGAATATTTTGTGATGAATTGATAAATTAAAGCACCTGTGACAAATTCATAACAGAATATTGTTGAATTAAAACTAAATACATAATCAGCGATAAAGAATATGCTTGGATTTGTGATGGCCAATAAAATCAAACACAAATGTTCTATCACTGATTTTTCAACTCTAAAAAATAGGTGATTAGCTATGAAACTATTTATGCATAAGTAGCTATTAATATAGTCAATATTAATCCATGCTAGAGTTCCTTCCTGATCCATTTTCTGCTACATATTACGTGCATGTGAGTTTTGATATTGAGAACTCAATCACGTATGTTGCCAAGTATATGTAAGGTTGACAAAGTTATGCCTCAACTTTTGTATTGAAGCGTTCGTATGTGTATATATATATATTTATATATATGTTATATCGAGATCAATTGAAATCAAATTACACTATTTGAGAAAGAAGAATTTAATGGATAAACCTGTAAAGAAAGCGGTCGACCCTTAGGCATATTGTTGAAGAAGTTTTTCCCTGGGGTTTTGGTGCCGTTGTGTTGATAATGAAAGAAACAATTGGCAATTGCTGAGATGAAAGAGCCAAATATATAGTCTTTGAAGTAGTTTTACCATTCTCAATAGGTCTGAAACATAAGGAGATGAGGGATGAATAGGTCTGAAAGGAATCTCTTTCTTAAGTTTCATCATAAAGATAACCGTTTATTTAATCAAACCACTATTCCTTTCCTTCCTTCATTTTATCTTATTTTATTTTATTCTTTTTTAATTTTTACTTTTTCATTTTGTTTTGATGTGGAGTTGTGAGGAATGGAGTCGGAAATTTTTAATTTTTTTTAATAAATTTTTTATAAAATAGTAAAGATATTTCTGTAATCTAAGGGTAAAATTTTATATTTATTTTTTTTAAAAAAAAAAAATACATGCAAATTTTAGCTCGTATAAATTTGAGGAAGGATGACCGCCCATCTAGCCCCCTTCTGACTCCATCCCGGAGGTTGTTACTTGGCATGTGGTGTAACTCTCCAATATTCTTTACCATCGTCATCATCTTCATCTTAATTCTTGAGACCAAAAAAAGGACCCTTTTAGAAGGGAATGGTATATTGGTATCTAGACCACCCTGCACATTAATTATGCCCATAATTTAGGTCAATCCACAATGCATCTGCTGACAATGAAAAACACAGAATATTAGGAAATGAATGGGTTTAAGTAACTGTAGATAAGAGTTAAAAAATGCAAAGGAACCAAATATTCCTAAAAAATCTCTTATCTATTTGATCAGCACAATCCTACCAATTATCTATTTCCACCTTTATGCGCAAATATATTCCCACTCCTCAAATTAATTAATTAATTAATTAATTAGTTCTTCCAAAAATTTCTAGTTTAATCTCGATCCTTTTTACACTTTATTATTTATTTATTTATTTTTCTTTTCCTGCAAATATAACCTTTTTTAATTTATATATAGACCATGCAAACAAATATCACGTGCTGCAGCAGATTAATTTATACTATATTTAACAGACTCTGGAACTTGAATAAATAAAGAGGAATTGAATTCTTTTTAAATTTGATATTGTGGGTTTTTTTTTTTTCTTGGTTGAGATGATATGGACTAAAACTAAAAGCATGGGAACAAATATTTAGATAGCATATTCTCTTGATAATTGTTTTTTTAAGTTTTTATTTTTATTTTATTTCAATCCTTACACGTTAAGGCAAAGAATGTTCTTTAATTAGTAGCATATTTGATGAGATTTGATCAGTACAAATGGATGTTCAAAGGCTGCAAAGGGGAAAAACCCAGTCCAGCCAACAGTTTTCCTACTTGTACTTAAAAGTGAATGCACACGTGCATATGCTCGAGTTATTATCAAAAAATTTTTATCTGAATTTGGTTTGATCGAATCTAACAAATTATATAATAAATATATAATTGCATATGTCAAGTGATTGATCATTGTTTCTAAACTAATAAATTATAAACCGATTACAGAACAAGTGTAATATACTACTTACCTGATTATTGTTGGAAAGTATGGTAGGCATAATTTAACAACTCATAGTGGAGAATAGAAGGGGAATCACCGTATAATATAAGTTTCATTCCATGGCTCCAAATAACATTATCATAGTACACAGGTATTTTTAGATTTCATCTAAAATGAATCTAGCCTAATACAGGAACCATCAATTTCAATTAGATGGTAATCTCTTTTTCTTACATGTACTAGCTCATAAGTCACATACATGTACCGAATAATTCTTCAAATTCTTCATACTTGAAAATAACTAAGTATTATTTTCAACATGCCCCCTTAATTTGTTATTTTATGTTTTTCTTCAATAATTATTATTATGTCTCAACTCTAGCATGGTGCTAAATTCTCCGCCATTGCTTTTCATGTTTGAAGGCTGCCCAAATTTCTTGGACTAAATCTTTGTCGTGCATCTTTCTGCTTGAGAGTACATTATCTTCAATTTTATGCTCATTCGTGGAGCTCTTTCTTGACATAAAAATGTGATTCTCCATTAGGTTTTTACACTTGTTTGTAGAAGACACTTAACGTTTCTTCACTTCACCAGGATTTCTCCTTGACCCCGTAAGCCTTTCTACAGGCTTCTTATATCTCTTTGAAGGACTCTTCTTGTCTTCGCTTTGCACGACGGGATGGGTTAATCTTTGCACAAACTCGGTGCACAATCAATTCTTTCTCGACATGTTACTATATTCTATAACCTAGAGATCACAAATCTTTCACCTCTCTTTCGACAGGTTAATGCATTTAACCCCAAAGGTCTCAACACATTCAATGTCAGTAGCTACTTCACTAAATTTGAATATATGAATATGGAGATCCACCCTTTTATCTTCTACTCTCTTGCTTTTTGCTTTCCCACTTTTTCCTTTTTTTCTTCTTATGGCCTCAAGACCGTTCGAGGCTCTGATACCACTTTGTTGGAAAGCATGGTGGGCATAATTTAATAATTCACAGTAACAAGAGAATAGAAGGGGAGTCACCATACTATGTAATATAATTTTCATTCCATGACTCTAAATAACACTATCATAGTGCATAGATATTTATAGATTTCATCTTAAATGAATCTAGCCTTATACATGAACCGTCAATCAATATGGTACTTTCTCTTTTTCTAATACATGTACTAGCTCATAATCATAAATAACACACATGTTCCAAATAATTCTTCAAATTCCTTTTATGTAAAAATAACAAATTATTATTTTTAACAATTAGTACTGGTTCGATCAAATTGGGTAGACTAAAACTACATAAATCAACTGGATTTAGGAAGGCTCATATTTATGAAAAGCACTTATACGGAGTTAGATGGTTGATTATTGTTATAATTAGACTATTTGAGCCGCCTACCAATACATGCAGTATGTATACATAAATGCAACAAAAAATATATATATATAACACCATTATGTTATGGTGGATCCGTAGTGATTAGATACGGTATAGGGTTTTATACTTTCATTTGAGAATTAAAATCTCAAAATTGTTGTGGTTTTTAGATAGACATTCGTAGCCAACTCGATGGGTCAAATATATCGTCTTGCAGGACCAAAAGTGACCGAATGGCCTTGTTCATTGATATTGCCAAGCCCAACGCTAAGGCTGTCAATAGGTCAGTTTTTTAGGGTTCCATTTTTTTTTTTTGAGAAAAACAATCGTGTAGTATAGTCAATAGCAAAGTCCAACAATCTTATCTAACTCAAAACTTGAAAAACATTGTACTAAATTGCCACATGTTATTTAGAAATAATTTTTATTTTGGTACTGTAGGTGGTAAAGTTTCCGCTATAGAGATCGTTAGTGGACGTTTGTTTTAAAATGGGGTGACCGTACTGTGTATTTGTCGAAGTGCAGGTATTTTGTGCGGTTATCTAATGATAGACTAATCGTATATTCGTCTTAACGAAAGAGGTGTTTCAGGTAAATCCCATAGGATATAGATCCATCAATACCAAATTCGACTCTGATAAAAAAAGACGAAATCAAATAAAAACAGCCGACACCCGATTAAAAAAAACGTAACTGAAAAGCTAAAACATCAAATAAAGAGATGTCTTTAAATAAAAATGAAAAAGGAGCACTAGTACAATGGTTACTTAAAAAATAATATCGCTTTCAAGATTTATCCATTATATATGTTCTTATATATATATATGTATATATATATATGTTTTTATATTCAAAATATAAAAGCAAATACTCTAATAAAAAATGACCAATTTTTTTTAAAAAGAATTAGTGCATTATTGAATATAATATCATATATATTGCATTTTACTTAATTAAGAGTCTCTAATGTTAGTTTAATTAAAAAAATAATATTATTGAAATTCAAATTTGAATATTTAACATATCGAACTACTAAAATGTTAAATCCAATCCACTTATTTCAAATTATAAATATTTATAATCTGGTTTGATCTATTGGATGCTTATTGGTTAAAAATGCTTAAATCTAGATTGGACTCCAATCAAATTCAAATTAAAACCATCCCCCTTGATAGCCTTACCTATAAGGTTGCATTGGGGCAGATTCAAGAGGGTTTGACAAAACTTGAAACCCGCTTTGACAAGATTTTATTAGGACAAACCCACTCCTTATTCAACTCCGAATCCGATAGATTACACCCGTAATATACTTTTAGAATTTAAAAATTATCTTTTTGAAATAATATCACTAAAACTCCCCGCATATGAAAAAAAAATGTTCAACTTTAAATTCATATCTGTGTTTATGTATATTAAAAGTATAACTTAATCATTAATACAATATAAATATTTAATATACAAAAATATCATATTTATATTTTATATATGCCTACAGTATAATATATACATTCCTTCTATAAAGTATCAATGTATGTACTATATCATGTAAATTTACATATATAATAAATAAAACTTATACATAAAAAGAAACTATCGGGATGAGTTCGAATTTTAAAAATAAAGTCAATGATCCACCCCTAAGAACATTGTGAGCTTTAAAAGCTGGGCCGGAACGGTCCCATCAACCAAACATTAAGAAAAGGTCGAAGGATGACACGGATAAGATCTTCTAACCAGATCTTATATAGGATTATTTTTTTTTTTAACAAAATATATGTACAATATGGATAAATCTGAGCCACTTGGTGGAATCCAATCCAAACATCCGGTCCATAAAAGAAATTTTCGAAATTGTCAAAAGCATTTACCGACAATGACATGCATAAACATTTCCTAAAATTGACATGCTCGGTTTCGTTCATAATATGCAGACACAATCAGGACCACTACTTACAACAAACAGTTCATTCACCATGTATCCACACAAAAAAAAAAAAAAAATCAAGGTGAATATACAACAGAAGAACCAAGATGAAAAGCCTCTTAGATGACTCTTCTAAGTGTTGAAATTTGAATGTAAAAGGAAAATTAACAACGGTAGCAACAATGGTTGCAAGGAGGATAATGATCTTCTCACAAAGTACACAATGCCCCATTTTTTTAACTTAGGCGACAGCACATTGTAGATCCATTCACATTTAAGGTAAAAAGCATATGCAAGTACAATATACATGTATATATATATGTACAAGTTTCACTTACAAAGCAGGATGGTAACCAAGATTGGCATTGGCTTCTGCCCTTTGCACTACTCTTCTTAGATTCCACTCCTGGCAAAACTCCAGGGCAAGCCGAAGGGCCGTTCCAAGTCCCAGCACAACAATCACTCCTGCATGACATGCTTTTTGAGTTTACGAAAGGGCACATTTATTTCAAGTCTGTTTATACGTATCAGGTGATGAAAGCTTTTAAGTACCAATAATGATGTTCACAGGGAGGGCAGAAACACCAAGGGTTACGGAAATCAGCACATCCAGCAAGAGACCACCAATAAGAATCGAGAACGCCACCCAAAGAGGACTAAAACAGCCCTGTTACAGAGTTACTAGATCAGTGCTTACTCTACAAGTGGTTTCTATGCAACGATTCTTAGAAATGCTTGTAACTTCTAGAAAAACATATGGCTTCTTACCCTTTCACGTTCTTGACCTCTAAAGGCTGGATCAACCCTCCAAACCCAGTAACTTGTCTGTCACACAAAAAAAGAATCAAATCAGAGATTGATCTACGATAAACTCAAGTTTGTATCACGAGCAAGGGAGCTTAATCCTTCACTTGTGGACTGTTCACGTGGACATATAAGAGTTCCAGAAACAACACCAAAGACATTGCCTGGATTTGTACAGGTCCTCAGTTAAGAATAAACTTGTAAGTTTATGATAAAAGCTGGGAATTTCCTATGCTCCCACTAAGCAAAACTTAGCTAATGTACAAATGGCTGGTGCTTTCCACAAACTAAAATAACAAAATAATGCCTAAGGAGTTAGGCTTCTGATTCAAACAATATCAAGTTCAGACTTAGAGCCCCAACATTTTTTAATATGCATCATGAAGCTTCACTTCAATAGGCTATCCTAATAAGCATAAAAGTTACAGAGAAAGACCTTGAGCATTTAGAGGAAAAGATAAAGTATCAGAACCTAAATAGCACCAAGACTTGCCTGTGAATCAGGAGGTGCTACATTTGCAGCTATTTGCCTACATGAGAAATGCAGAGGCTCAGTATCATCCCTCATGGATTAAGCAGAAACTATTCAGTGAAAAAATGGACACTTACTGGCATATCTCACATTTATTAGATCCTCGAGTATTGAACCATTTGATTATGCACGACTGGTGTGCTTTTGCAAGTCCACCTCGGCATTGACATCCAAGATTGATCAAGACTTCTTCATTTTCCTCCTGGCACACCCTACCAAAAGGGAAGTCATAATAATGCATTAAGAAGGTTTGCTGTCTATGCTGAATATTCTGAAAAGCCAATTAATGTTAAAACAACACACAAAATTTCTAAATTGTTTCTGTCATCAGAAAAGATAGTACAGATCAGGTTTCTTATTTCTGAAGCTGTTTGTCAGCTACAAGAATGAGTAAACTAAAATCAGAAATAAACTTCACTTATGCAAGCTACCCATTGAATATTTAAAATAAAATTTTATCCAATCTCCATATGATTACTGAGTTAGATAAATAAATTACACAAACTTTTGAGAAAAATCACTATTGCATCATTTATTTCTACTGTAGCCCATGACTTAGAGACCTTTCAATTCCATATTACAGACATAAGACAAGACCTGGTGTAAGTAATCTCAGAGAAGGTATGGAAAGTATAGCAGGATAGGAGGAGATGAAATCTGAAGCAAAGAACTAGCATTTGCAAGAGTCCAGCCTAAAACTCGACGAGGAAGCAAATTCTGATTAAGCTGGGTCATATTTCCAATTCCAGCCATTAAAATTCTAATGCTGGACCAAGGTCATCGAGTGAATTTCCACAGCAAAAGAGGACTTCTGAACAAATACATCCCTGACAAGGTCACAACTACAATTCTAGACCTTCATAATAAATTTTCAAATGCTTATGGAAGATTGCTGCTGACAGGCAGACACCGAGCCTCATAAATGATATCATAACCAAATCTAGCCATCCGTGTTCTCTTGCGAGCTTACTCCTGTAGAAACTCAATGTTCAATATTGTTTATTACTTAGAGGAAAATGAATTAGTAAAGCTTTATTGCTAAACATTATCCTTTTAGCTAGTGTAAACCCTCTTGAGCATAAAATGTACCCCTATCCCTTGCTTATGTCTTTTCATTCATTTCCATGCAGTAGTTGGGCAACCTGTGTGACTGCTAATTTCAACCTGCTTTACAGAAATTAAATTTCCAAGTGCATAGGGACAATAATCACCACATTCTGAGCATTAAACCAGACAGACACACAAACACAGAAGCAGAGAGTTAAAGTCATTTCTATGTTTTGGGAACCAGAGAGCTTAATGTTATAATTGCAATGAAACACAGGTGCAGTTGCATAAATCCTGTCAAATGGAAAATCCAATACCCTAGAGATATTTGTAAGGATCGAGGTCTTTCTGGAAACTCATCTTGACAGTTCTAATCCAGGAGATGGTTGTTTCACCAAGTCAAATACCACATGCTGAATTCTTTTACAGAGACTGGAAAATGCGATACATAATGGTATGGATTGGCTTATACCCAAGTGTTATAGTTAGAATGGGGCCATATGAATTAATGTACATAAATATATCCCGTGTCAAGAGAGTCAACTCGAATAGAGCAACCAATTATGATCCTAAAGGGAAAATCAGATTTTATGGGCTTCTGCGTTTACTTATCCTAACTTAGTTTATCATCTTTGCTAGTAACTTATGTTGCTTAGCAAATATCTCAAGTCATAGCCTCATGCAAACACAGAGTCCAAGCCAGCTACCATCCCCTAACTCCATCAGGTAGATGGTACATCAATCTGATAAAAATGACAGGCCGAATAAAACATTTAACATTGGGATTCCACAAGCTCTCTCTCATAAGTTTGTTATACATGTGTTCTTCTGGGGATGGTTGATTGGTGAAGTTCAAATGCATACTGATATAAATATGTTTAATCATGGTTTTTCTTCTGAAATTCGTCATTTACTTTTTCTAGTCACATTGAAAGGTAGAAAAAATTGAAAAAAAAAAAAAATAATCATCTACATTTATCATATATTTAAGTTTGTCAAACTTCCGTTAAAAGCAATAGCTACACCCCAGGATCAATCAGTTGCTAACCTATGGAACAGGTTACCCAAATCAAGTAAAAAACTATCCATGTGAAAAACAAGTAGCTAATCGTGCAACTTTGACCAGAGCAATCACATCATATGTTGATGAGTTGAAAACATGGACTTCAATCTCTTAGCAGATTTATTTCCCATGCATATGCACTTCATCCTCCTTTGTTCACCCTCTCTGTTTCTACAATAAGTCAATTTCAGCCTCTTGTGAGCTATGAGGTTATGATTGTAGAGCATGGGGTGTAGGAAGGTCACAACCCAGAACTACATATTGCCAAAGAAGCATAAAACCAACTCATCCGCACATGAATGCCAGAAAAGAAACATTAGAATGTCATGAAAAGGACTCAGAAATAGCAAGAGATCAAACTGCTGTGCTTATTGTCCGATTAACCTAACCAGGAATTGACTTGTATGTATACAAAGAAACACAATTCTTGAAAGTAAAGATTGCAACTCTTCGGATGAGTAGTTATGAACAAATAATTGTGACTCTTCTCAAAAGCCATCGTTTTCGTCTGAAAATTTTAAGCAACAAACAAGATGTTCCTGCCCAAAATCCAATCACCAATTTCAATGTTCGGCAAATCGGTCTCAGCAGAAAATATACCAACCAGCCACGGTGAAATTCTATTGAAAAATCAGAGCCCCCAAACTTAATCTCTTAATTATGCATTACCAGTCGCGAATCATACCATACCAATCATAAGACGTTTCAGTCACAAATTTTTGCCAACAAAAACTAACTAAAATACTAGATACTTCTAGTTTACGCAAGTGGGAAAGGGAAATATACCTGCACTCTTCGTGAGAAGTTGAAATTCTTCCCTGTTGGGGCTCACCCTTATTGGAGCAGTCTACGACCACAACGTCAATGACTTTCTCAACCAAGTCTTCAGATTGACCTAGTGCTGCATTCTCCGGCGAGCCGCCGCCTCTGCCGCCGCGGTCCTCCGCTCCGTCACTTCGCTGTTTTTCGATATCATTGTCGGAAAATTCTCCGGCCGTAGTCGCTGCACCTCCATTCCGCATTTGCTTCAGCTCTGTATCAAATGATAATCGATTAACTGTCCCTCTGGATTGGGGAACTGAACTTAGAAGTTGAAATTTGGGAATAAAAGAAGAAAAGGGGGAAAGAGGTAAGCAAAGCAGAAGAGCAGAGTAGATGAGAGTTTGTTGTAGAATTTACATCACAGAGGTAGAGAGAGAGAGAGAGAGGAGAGAGAAAGGCAGGGACATGCTCGTAGTGTGCTCTTATTTTGTTTACATTAAATTTTTTTTGATTTAATTACACTGATGGACTGTAACTTAGATCATTTGATACATTTAATTCTATATGTTCACTTTTTATATACGTAGTCTTATATATTTTTCATTTTTTATATATTTAATTTTGTGAGTATAAATTTAGTCCTTTATATTTTTGGTCCTCTTTCATTTCCGACCAAATAAAAGATTTTTTAGCCAAAATAAAGATTTATTTAGATCATCTATTACAATACAACTACATAAATTTCAACTAATGGGATTAAATTTGTAAAAAACGTGTAGCCAAAAAATCATTAACTTGGTTGAAGAAATGAGAGATGACCAAAAATGCAAATATAAAAGATTATATTTATCAATTCAGGATCATATTTGTAGGAATTTAGGACTAAATTTATCACTACAGGACCAAATATGTCAAAATTAAAAATATACGGGATTAAATGTGTAAAAGACGAACATATAGGATCAAATGTGCCAGAGAACCTAAGTTGTAGGACTAAAAGTGTAATTAAACCATTCTTTTTTTTTATTATTCTTGTTAGGTGGATTTTGCTTTGTTTTCATGCCTACTCGGTTGATAATTTACAATTTAATCTAATATAATTCAGGGCCATAGCACATTTTTCTTGAATATATATATATATATACACGCACACACATATAAATTTATTAAAAAATTAAATTAGGTTGAAATATCTCTTATGAAAATTGTGTAGAGCTCGGTTGGATGTGTTTTTTTAAAAAAATAAGTACTTATTTTTTGAAAAATAATTTAGTAAAAAATGTTGTATTTGGATAAATTTTTTTTTAAAAAAAATTAAAAAAAAATTTTAATGTGGCTTTTTTTCAGAGATTGTCCACACTAATTTTAAATAAAAATATATTTTAAATTATTTTTTATTACAATATCCAAATATAAAATTATTTAAATTAAAAAAAATTGTATTAAAAAAATACAGTTCGATAAGAACTCTTTTTTAAATCCAAACGGGATTGTGTATTGACATATGGAAAGTAAGTTGGAAAACCAAACACTCATAATAGTATTATGAGAGCATATGAATTGACCTATCAAGTTAATCAGTATTAATTAATAAAGTAATATCAAATTATCTTTTGATTTTCACAATGGCTTGGCTTGCAAGAATACTACCCATTTGTCCTTATTTATAGAGATTGCTACAATGTGAACTAGATTACTAGACCTTCTTTAAAATTAATCCAATATAATAATGCACATTACTAAAAGCTCAAAACTACAACGTTAGGTTACACGGCCACAAAAAGGAAAAAAAAAAAAAAGGGTATGCACTATTTATGATAACAAATTTAATGATAATGTGAATATTATTGCTAATAATGTATATTCAGCAATAATATCTCATATTTTGTAATCAATAATATATATATATATATATATATATATTAAAAGACAATTTTAAAAATATCCAAAGTGGTAGATTATTAATTTGTTATTCTGTGAATATAGCATTCCTTTGGTGGATAACATATATCTTTTTTTATTGCCATATATATATATAGGGAAAATTACACTTGTACCCCCTGAGATTCGGTCAAATTATAGCTAGACCCCCCTTAGGTATGAAAAATTACACATACCTTCCTTGAGGTTTGGGTCCGGCTAACATCCAAGGAAAAGTTAATGAAATGACTTTGTTATCCTTGTCGGGAAGTTAAGAAAAAATATAAAAAAATTCCATAATTCAGGTTAAATGTAAAATAGCAAGTTTCTTCATTTCCTTAATGACAATTATCAATTTCAAGAAGTGCATTATTGTCTATAAAAGAAGTTTGAATTTTTGAAAAAAAAAGGGTAAAATAGAAGTTCCACTATAATTTTTTGCTTATATAAGAAAAGCATGGTGTATCAGTGACCGGAATACACTACATGTTAGTCGAACCCAAACCTCAAGGGAGGTATGTGTATTTTTTCATACCTAAGGGGGTTTAGCTGTAATTTGATCGAACTTCAAAGGGCCTAAGTGTGATTTTTCCATATATATATATACATATATATATATATATACATTTTTTTAATGGGTAACATATATCTAAATTTGATACAACGGATACAATTTAGTAAATAAAAAATAAAGAAGTAATTTTGCATCAATAATTAGATATATATCATTCACAAATTAATCGGTATATTTTAGTAAGTATAGTATTTTAGAGAGAGGTGCTAAACCCCACTACAAAGTAGTAACGTGGTATAAGCTCCTTGCATCCAAAGAAAAAAAAAATCCATATGTTAGGTTTGGGTTTTACACGTACACTAAGTGATTCAAATCGTGCACATTTTAATACATTTTATATATGCCAAAAAAAGAAAAGAAAAGGCACTAGAATACAAAAAAATGGCATAACGAAATCGTTCATTTCATTTATTATTAATCAAAGGTTTTTTTTTTATGAAAGATAATCATGATTCTATAAATCATCAAATAGAGGAGGCTTTAGCCTCAATTACATGTCGAATAAAATTCGGAATAGATAATGACTCTGCTGTCTCAAAAGAGAGCGGCAGGCTAAGCGGTGAGCCACCGTACTTCCCGAACGGCGAATAAACGAAATTGAACAGAAACAAAACCTTTGCACATGTCTTGAATGTAGTGAACTAAAGTGCCAATAGGGGAGCCGTTCGTCTGATGAACACGGGACTACGGGTTACCATCCAGATCGACATAAAAAGGGATATGATCCGAATAGATAGACTGCAAATGGTGAACTCGTGCATTAGGATACAAATCAGACCAGCGAGGAGAAGCACATGCACGATCAAGGCGTTCTCGTATGGAGTGGGGAAATTCCCTATTGTTGCACCATGTGAAAGAGTCTCCCGAAAAACCCAAATCCTACATGTCACAATCCTGTAAAGCCTGCCTAAAGTCTACTAAAAGAAAATCCGGACGTTTTTGGTCCCTCTCTTTTAAGTGTGCTCTAGAATCTTATTAAAGGCGCCGGCTACTAACCAAGGTCTTCTGGACAAAGAACTCAGCCGCCTAAGATGCTACCAAAAATCTTTTTGTTTACTCGCTTCGGGCTGGCCATAAATTCCCGTAAATCTCCATCCTGGCTGTCCCGGTATCAACTCAACGGTAACATCAATGTGTGAATTAGAGAAGTATTAGAGCGTGACAGAAACACTCTTGTTCCATAAAAGGGCAAGACCACCTCTTCGGCCGACTGATTCGAGACAGATGCCAAATAAACCCAATCGTTCTTTTACACGTTCAATCTCTTTTTTCTTGCTTTTGGTCTCGGAGAGAAAGACCAAAGAGGGACGAAGGTCTTCGACAAGGCGTCCAAGGGCTCGACTGCTTGGGGGGTGGGGGGGTCCCCTAAGCCCCGACAGTTCCACATTAAAATACTCATTGGCTGGTGCAAAGCATTTCATATCATCCGTGCTAGTAATAGAGGGGAAACCGAGTTTTCGTTTTTTGGTTACCGGGCTGGATTGCATGGTTTGGGGAGTTGGGCTGTGGTATTTTTTCTTTTCTCGATGGTTAGTTTTTTTGGATGGGGGAGTTTTATTTGTGCTTATAGTGACGGTGAGTGAGTGGTCAGGTTCAAGTGTATCAAAAGTTTGATCATTTACTGGGCTATTAATGGATCGAGTTTTGTGGGAAACAGGAGTTTTGTGGCTGCTGGTGGAGTGGGGTGGGTCAAACTCAGGAGGTGGGCCTGGGATTTCCTTCCGCGAGAGAACGTTGGGCTTGGCGTTGGTTATGGTAGGGCTGTCAATGGAGCGGATTTTAATCCGAATCCGATCCGAGTCCGATCCGAATTTTAGTATATTCGACCGATTAAAATATTCGATGGGTTAAATCCGATAGCAAATATCCGTAATCCAAAATAAATGGGTTGGATTTGGATTCAATGAGTCCGATCCGTTAAAGATCCGAATCCGATTTTTTATATTATATTTTATTAAATTTATACATTATATATAATACAATAGTAATAAAGATACTTTAATGTAACGTATATGTCATTGTAATTAATAATATATTATTTATTAATTTTTAAGGTACTTTTTTTTAACAAAACATTATATAGTTTTCATACATATTCTAAAATATTTTTCTACATTATTTAATTTTATTTTTAACATAAAGAGGCTTTTTTTTTTATAGAATACTAATTAATTAGTCTATATATTAAAGATCTCTATTACATACACCATATATATACACATATAGGATATGTTATTAGAGATATCTATTATATACTATCATTAAATGAACAACTAATAATCTCTATAGTTATTAGAGATCTTTACTAAATATATTATACATAAACATATTTATATATAATTCTAAATATATATTGTCATTAAATGAAAAATTAAATATGGTGCATAATTATTAAAGAAATCTTATATATATAATATATTTTTACACATTCATATATTTATATATTAAAGAATTTTTTATTCTTTATTTTTTGGTTCAAGCATAAAAAAATTTTGTCATATCGGATCGGATCGGATTTTTTTATCGGATCTCGGATTTATTCCGGATTCGGATTCGGATTCGGAATAAAGACTAAAGATCCTATAGGATTTCGAGTCGGATTCGGTAGTCGGTCCTTGTAATCGGATTCGGATCCGGATTGCACTGATTTGCTCCAGATCCGATCCATTGACAGCCCTAGGTTATGGCATGTATGTCATTTGAGTGAGGGCTGGGTTCATCCGTTCATACAGTTGGGTACATATGATAGGAGCGGGCTGTGGTTGGCTGGGCTTGAGTTTCGAGGCCGGACCCAATTGGTAAATACTTTGGGTTACTAACTCAGGTAAGACAAGTGGGCTAAGAGTGAATGGGCTTAGTCAAATCACCATTCTCTACAGCATTTTTTTTTAGCTAAAATTTATTATCATTAAGTCTAATTTGATGCAGTTCTACTAATATATTACTTAATTAATCTCTAGTTCTCATTAAACAAGCATCATAGGTTGGTCGCCGCCAACACATATTACTCTAATGGCATGTTGGCATCTAGGAAATGATTTAGACGTGAATGGAATGAAGTTAAAAAGGGAATAAAGATGGGAAATGAATAATATTGGTATAACATTCTCATACTTGATATGCTCAAAGAATAAAGAATGGAATGAATTAATTTAGTCCATGCCTTTGATACATTTGGTAATTTATGCATAAAAATATATCAAGTATATGATTCAAATAA
Organism: Petrea volubilis; assembly: GCA_026212405.1. Taxonomy (NCBI): domain Eukaryota; kingdom Viridiplantae; phylum Streptophyta; class Magnoliopsida; order Lamiales; family Verbenaceae; genus Petrea; species Petrea volubilis. The sequence goes on along the minus strand of CM047879.1, from coordinate 20,785,676 downwards.
TTTTTATATAAAAAATATTTTAAAATTTTAATTTAAATAATATAAATGTATATATTATACGTTTTTTTATATAGAAATATTATTTTTCATATGTGATATATATTATATTTTATATACTTATTATAAAGTTTGCACGGGTGTTAATTATTTTATATTCATATATGTAATTATACGTGTATTTGATATAATACATATCACCAAAAATAATTTTAATATACAGTTTCATTATGAATATCAGATATATAAGTAAATTATATTATCATATATGTGTATGTATGAATATATTTTAGCATATGTTAATATATTATACATTTTATTATAAAATGAAATATTAGATATAAATTATAAATATATATATATATATATATATAATTTATGTATATAGAGAGAGATTTTATGTAATAAATATGATTTAATACATATGTAATGCATTTATTAATATTTAATTAGTGTAAATATAAACTTTATAAAACATGATAAATTTAATAAGTATTGTGCTAATAATATAAAAGAATAGTTCATTTTCAACTTGTTTGGAATAGTTAAAACCATGTAGGATGGAAGAAATCACTAAACCCACTTATATGGGAATCATGATTCCCACGAGAATGAGTATACCTACCTCTAAACTATATCAATCGCATTATTAGGAATAGATGTGGGAATGCCATAAAATAATGGCAAACTTTACGTTTTTAGTGAGATTTGAACTTTGATATTTAAAATGAGTGTATTAGAACTTAACGATTAGACCTGAGTATTTAAAATAGATGCCGTAGAATTTATCGATTAGACCACCATGTTAATGGTGAAATCATACACTTCATATGTCAGGCCGAATACCAAATGTTTCAAATTGCGTCATATATATAATTCATTAAAAAATGATATAATTTATATCATGGTTCATATGTGTGAGCCAACCGACTTACGTAAAAATTGTTCATTCAGGGGTGGTAAATGCGCGGATTGAGTTGGATTTAAGTTGGGTCCATATAGGTTGGGTTTGAAATGGATTGAGTACAAAATGGGTTCAAATGTATAGGTTCAAGATGGATTGGATTGGATTGAACCCCAGTGGGTCCAAAACAAAAAAAAAAAAATGTATTCATTAAACTTCAACCTAAAAATAGTGTATTTATTTTATTTTAGTTATACTATTAAATTAAAACATCAAAATATATTCATCTAACCTTTCAAACTCCATTAGTGAATATTTTTCCCACAAACAAAGTAATAGTTAATATTCAATTATATATATATATATAAATATATTCATCTAGCTTATGCTTCTTAATAAAATAAATATAGTGAAAGTACGTCATAAGCATATTCTTATCAAACGAATTATACTGAAATATTTTTATTTAATCCAATTTACACTGGTAATTTAGACCAAATCTTACCTTAAATAAAATCTCACAAAATTATAGGTGACATATATTAAAGTAAAGGAATTATAATAATTATCAACTACCATGATAATATGAACTAATAAGACTATACACTATATATCAAATTCATATTTATATTGCACTTTTGATTTAGGATGAGTTTGAACTTGTGGCCACAAATATCTAAAGAGAAATTGTTTATTAAAAATTGGAAATTATTAGAAATATATAATCAAATTTGTTACTGATATTTGTATACATATTAGTTTAATTTGTTCGGTTTGTTTGACACGTTATCACACTTGTAAGATCGTCACCAAATATTTATTTTTTCCATCATTCTCGTCATGTGCTCGTGCATATATACCTAGGGGTGGCAATGGATTCGGGTTAGACCCGAATTTGGGCCCGATCTAGGGCGGGTCCCGAGTTTTTATTTTAAAATCCGGGCTCACCCTGTTAGTAATTATATATATTCCGGGGGAACTCCGGCGGAAAATTCACCTGAGTATTTCAAACAATACGTATATAGATAAAAGAAAATATATATCAAAGTATTTAGATAGCTTAATGCAAGACCACGTCTTTCACAAGATAGAGGTCCAAGGTTCAACTCCATTTGGATGCAAAAATAATTTTAATTTTTTAAAATTCTTTTTTAACAAAATTCTATATGTAAATAAATATCCTTATTAACTATTATTACTTATAATATATTTATTAAATTTATTAAAAATTATAAAATAAAAGGGGATCTTACTTAATATAAAGTATATATATATATAATTTTATTAAGTGCTTTACGTGTTGCAGTTAACATCTCTCTCATATTTTTCAACAAAAAAAATACATTGAGAATCTTTTAGTTTTTTTAAAGGAACTAAAATTACCAACTTTATAATAATAATAATAACACTATATATTTCAAAAAAAAAATCAATAAACAAACTTAGAACTAGTTTAGTAGCAAAGCATTACATTTCTATCCAAGAGGTCTTAGGTTTAATGTATCATCAAAATAAATGGCAATGTATGTCGTTATAACAAATTTGTCTCAAAAAATTCATGTATCATCAAAATAAATTTAAAAATACAAACAAATTCAACTTTTAAAAGATGTATGAACAATTAGTTTTTAAATTTTTTTTTTGCTAAATTCTATGTGTAAATACATATGTAGATGGTATATTTGTTATTTAAAATAATATAAATAATATTTTACAAATGTAGATGGTATATTTGATATTTAAAATAATATAAATAATATTTTACAAATAATATATTAAAAAATTAAAATAAGTTAACAAAATAAGAATATGTAATAAGTATAAAATAAAATAATATATTAATAAATTAAAATCAAATAAATATGTAATAACTATAAATCAAAACAAAATATGTTGCAACTTCTTGTATGGCTTGGTGATTGACAGTTTGACAAACAAGCTTGAGGTCACAAGTTTAAATTCCCGCAGCTGCAAAAATTTGCTTGGGATACTATTCCAGCGGTGACATCGGTGGTGGGGGCCCAGCAGGCAGCGATGGTGACGGCTGCAAGATTTCGGTGGTCCGGTGGAACTCCGACGGAGACAGGCTTTTGCCCATCCTACACATGGAAAAGCATTGTCGAAACCATGGTTCGCCGTCGCGCCGCGAAATCGCCCGGAACGGGCGTTTCAGAACCGAAACGGCAGTTGTCGTTCCATCATAACGGAGTGGAATCGCCGCAGGTACGTGTCGGAGACGATGTGGCAATTTATCGGCCAAATCGGCGTTCCACTCCGATTTCTAGAACCGAAATGCCGATTCGGACTGGAACAGCAGAGGATATCGATGATTTACAGAAGAATCAAAGAGCCACGCCAGCTTTGTTGCTCGCGGTCGAGGGAGACAGTGGCTACGAGACCTGCCACCACCAATCACAGACGCTGGGCACTGCTGAATCTGGGTGGGTTATTTTTCAGATCTGGAGATTTGATTGAAAAAAAAACTGATGAAGACGATTGGGTGGGTTTTATAGAGAGAGAGAGAGAGAGAGCGTGAGATACGAGAGAGAGAAAGAGATGAGTAGAGAGAGAGTTTATTTGTGTCAGATTTTTTGATTTTGTGGGAGTGAACTTTTGATATATATATATATATATATTTTGGTAATACTTTTGATATTTTTTATGCACACAATCTTTGGTTAAATTTTTTGTGAAAGTATTTTGTATTTTGTAATGAATACTTTTTGAAATAAAGGGTTTATTTTATTTCTAAAAAGTAGGTAATATTTATTGAAGATATTGAAGACTTTAAACAAGGTCTTCACTCAATGTGGTCACATATGTTACGTTTGTAATGAAATTATTTTTTATTAAATAAAAATCAAACTGCTAGAGTACTTCAGACATTAATTATTTATAGTCTATTGTGTTTTTTTAGGTTAGTATATTGTGTAACATCAAAAATTGTGTATTATTTAGAATTTGAGAAGTAATTATATATTTTCTCATAATTTTGAATAATTTTTTAAAATTTTATTTAAAAAATCACGTTCCGACCGCGACCGTTCCGCAACATGACATCGGAATTGGAAAGGTAGTCTCCGTTCTGTTCCCCGCGACTGTTCCGGCGAACCATGGTCGGGACCCATGATTTATTGCAGCGTGGCACACGTTAGCATGTAGGGAATAGTGACAATATCAACATCTAGAATGACTTCTGGGTGAGATGCGACCCTCTACGTTTCCGGTGGTCCCCCCACCAGAATCATGCAGGACATTAACCCAGGTTAGCCACTTGATTGATCCTCATACAAAGTATTGGAATGTTGCTGTCTTAGATGAGTTTTTTTGGGATATAGATAAGCAAGCGATTTTGAGTAGGCCTGTCAATAGGTAGGGTTTTATCCTACCCGTACCCATTTCTTATCTACCCATACCCTAAAATTTTAAAATTTATCCATATCCTACCATAAACTATACTACTACAAATTAATGGATCAGGGTGGGGCTTTACCTGTTACTATCCATTGGGTAATGATACCCAATGGGTATTCACACACTACACACATCATTACCCAACGGGCAATCACACACTGCACACAGTTTTCACACACACACACACACACTACGCACAATTTTCACACACACACACACACACTGCACGCACACACAAAACAAACACACACACACACACACACACACTGTGTTTCAACAAACACACAGACACACACACACACTGTGTATGTGTGAGAGTGCAGTGTGTGTGCGTGTGCGCATGCGTGCAGTGTGTGTTTGTGTGTGCATGAAAACTGTGTGTGTGCAGTGTGTGTAAATGCATGTGTATGTGTTAATTGTGTGTGTGAGTTAAAAAAAATACAATATCAAAAAAAAGCAAATAAAAAAAAATATATGATTGGGTAGGGCACATACCCTACTCGAAATATAGGGTATACCTAATACACATACTCAAGCGGTAAATATTTAAATCATGTAGGGTAGAATAGGATATAGGGTATGTTTAATCGGGTATTTTTAGAATTAGGGTTAGGGTAGGGTAAGATCCTATCCATTGCCATGCCTAATTTTGAGTATTCCTCTTGCTAGTTTGTCTTAGCCGGATGTGTTGATTTGGCACAAATCTAAGAATGGTTGTTTTATGATTCGAAATGCATGCATATCATTTATCTTTGGCTAATATAAAATAGAAAAAATAGAGATAGAATTTGTAACACTTAGGGAAAATTCTAACCCGAATTTGATTTGGCCGAACCCAACAAATTATATAGCAAGTGTATTGCATTTGCCAAGTGATTGGTCACTCTCCCTAAATTATCGACCATTCATAGGGCAAATATAAAACACTCGCCACATGATTAACACTGATTCGGTCGAGCCGGGTCTGAGCTAAAATTTCCCCACTCAAGAGATAGAGAGAATGAATTGCTTTCCTATGTTCTAATTGAGAAAATATTTGGCCTTTATATAGGCTTACAAATAAAAATAGTGGTCATTAAAATAGGAACATGACCCATACCACTAACTAGACCCATTTATCCATTACTCCACTAGCTATCTAAAAGTAGAAGATAACATAAATAGAAATTTTCACTAATTAGATCCATTTATCCATGACTCCACTAACAGCTTAAAAGTAGGAGATAACATAAATATGAAATTAACTACGTAAATTAAAGCATACAAGGGAAAAAAAAACCTAAGTGGTGGGACATATCCTATACCAAATATCTAACATTACCCATCAGAAATGAGTCCCTTGCTTCAGCTTCGGAGCAGTATGTTGAACCGACGTGGAACTTTATATGGTCAGCGGACGTAGCGCCCAAAATACGAGTGTTCTTATGGCGCACTTGTCATGGGGCTATTCCAACGAATGAGAATCTCAAGTGACAAATCGGTGGAGATGACGGGTGCTGTCCGTGGTGCGATTGGGCAAACGAAGATGTGACACACGCCATGGTTTCATGTCAGTTTGCGTGGCAAACCTGGGCCTGCACTAATCTACTCTCATGAATCACTATGTCATGGGGCAGTAACTCGCTTGCTTGGATCTCGAGAGCCAACCGTGAGCTATCTAAAGATGAGTTTAGCCTTTCTGCGACAGTGGCTTGGTCCTTATGGTGGAATCGGAATCACATGGTAATGGAAGGTATGTCACCCGAACCGTGGGAAGTTACAAAGTATGCACTTAGTTTCTGCTCCATTTATAGAGAGGTCACGAAGCGGGGGCCCTTGATGAGTGTCTCATTACATGCTTCTACGTGGGAACCGCCAAAACCGCAGGTTATTAAGCTAAACTTCGATGGGGCCGCGTTCGAGGAAGAGGGTATGATCGGGTTGGGAGTGATAGCACGGGATCAGTGGGGTAATTGTAAGGGTTGGATCTCAAAAAAATTGGTGCGCAGGTATGGAGCAGAGGTCGCGTAAGCCCTTGTATCAATGGGGGCTCTCACGATGGCTAACCGAAGCGGTTGGACTGACATATGGTAGGAAGGCGACTGTTTGGGAGTCATTCAAAAGTTATCGTCATATGAGTCTGATCTTTCATTGGTAGGAAATTTGATCAGTTATATGACGATAATTATGAGCCAGATTTGATCAAGCGTGAAAATCTCGTTTGTTCGGGGTTCGGGTAATATAATCGCCCAAGCTTTAGTTAGAAACCCACCGTCCTCGGAATAGGGGGGTTCGGAAATTCCTGTGTTTATCTTACATCATTTGTTATTGGATATTCTGAGTTAATAAAATTTGTGGTTCTTTGGCTTCAAAAAAAGTATCATACTCAAATCATCCGTTAATATTCATATTAAAATTATCGAAATCAAATCACTCATATTTTTATCATTGAGGTAAACAAGTCCTCGATTCAGGTCGAGGCCGCCTAATTATATGGTGAACCACATCGAAGAATCTTAAGAGGTGATGGTTGGACAAATACAAGAAAGGAGTCAGAAATTTTTATGTAGGAGGGCATGATCAAATTTTTACAAATATTAAAAGTATTTTTATACTTTGGGGGCGAAATTTGAAATTTTTGGAAACATATACATAAAATTTAACTTAATCTGAGCTTGAGGGTTCTGACTCGATTCCTGGACAGGATGAATGAGGAGGCTCTCACCCCATTATGAAGATGTTGGTTAGCGTTGTCGACCGCATCTTTAACAGTACAAGCAAATCCTTAAGCGGGCCTCGATCGCGGCCTGTTGTCTTGGGCCAAGTTTTGGTTTCTTTTCCTTGCTGGGTGAGCTTGTTTTAGACTTTATGTATTGGGCGTTATGCGAATAATTACGTTTATTATTAAAATACCATCATTTTAACAGCAAAACCTTCTAAACTAATTTGTCATATTTACTTATTGATAATCTTAAGCTATTGTAAAAGAAATTTACTTTTATGTTCATCCCACTTATTTGGTAATGGATATAGTAAACTTACTTCCTACTAAGATCTATTATCAAGTTGTGTTCACTTTACCATATTTTTTTTAATCATACATGTCAACTTATAAATTTTTAGAATATAAAATTTTTACTAAATTTGTCATGTGATGGAGGGAAAATTCTTATTTAAACCTAGTTTGGCCAAGTCCAATAATTATATGGCAAGTATATTGCGCTTGCCAAGTGATTGGGGGCATGAGATGCCACCCACTTGAATATGACGATATTATAATTTAATTCATCGTTTGACATCATTATGTTTAGATCCAACAATTAATACACCATTTGGCCATATACCCAAATAGGCGACATCTCATATCTCAAGTGATTGATCATTCTTCTTAAATTATTGATCATTTACAAAATAAATGTAAAACACTCGTCATGTGATTAACACTGATTCGACCGAGTCGAGTGTGGGCTAGAATTTCCAGTGCCGGAGATGGCTATTAAAATCAACTGGTGTCGTGGACTAACGTATTGCATTACATACAAGTCTTCAATATTCATATAGGATTAATAGTTAATGCGTGTAGTTCTTCAATTTTCCAAATAACTCTCAAAAAAAAAATTAAAAAATCAATTGTTCTGATTCTATAGTATCGTCCAATCTCATTGCTTAGACTAACATTTCAACTTGGAGTTCCTATTCCCATGATCAAATACAAAACCATCGTGTATATAAAAAGTAATATTTTAACAGATAAAAGGTTATTCGTGTTATTCATCTAGCACAAATATATCAGTAGTAAATAATACTTACCTAAAATAGGGTTTTATACGATACAATAACTCCCTTTTATTATAATAACGTGAAATTATATAATATGTCCAATATTAATTTGTGAACAATTATATTTTACAATCTAATAAAATAATTTTATACACATTTTAAATACACCTTACAATTAAACATTAAGACAAAATCACTATAATACTTTTATTATATATATATATATATATATAAGAGATTTAAAAGTAACTATTAAAGAATATTTATTGAATTCTTTAAAATGAAAGTCTGCAATTAATGAATGATAAATCCTTTATTTGCTATAAATAGAAAAAAAAATGTATATTAGTATCTTAATAAGTTTCCTTTTTCTTTATCGTTCTTTTGTTTTATATTAATAAAGTTTTCAATCTCAATATCTATTTGTGTGTTTAATGAATCCAATCAAATTAGTTATTATTTTCACTTAAAAGTTATAATATCGAGTAATGAAATTCATAAATTCAAAAAATTTTATATATTGGCGGTGGATAATTTTATTATTATTATTGTTGTTGTTGTTGTTATTATTATTATTATTATGGTACGGTTGGCGACGGATAAATAGGGAATATTTGTCCTCTGCATTTGGACATTGACCGTTCGTTCAAACATTGTATGCGTGTGGGGAACTCAACCACACTCAATTTTATTGCTATATCACTTTGGGATTGTTTGTAATTATAGTTATATAAATACAAGCAGAGGAATTAAATCCAGTGATTAATATATATATATATATATATATATATATGTATATATATATTAATGTTGTATTTTTTTTAATTAAAAGGTATGGTTAAAAAAATATGAATTTTGTAGATATATAACGAAAGTACGTATTTATGTGATATGAATTAGTATGATATTTATCGCACTCGTATATATATAATTTAAACTATACTAAAACATTTTGGATGTGTTGCAATACTAATTCAATTATATTTATTTCATAATATATAGATACATAACTATTTGGTAATATTTAATCTTATTTGTACTTATTATGTAATGTGTACAACCGACATATATTCTTTAACAATCTGTCTGTATGTAATGTATACGAATAAACACACTTAGAAGTATTTAAAAAAAAAAATTATCTTGTCAAATGGATTATGTATGTGTGTGTCTGTGTATGCGCACACACACACATGAATACATAGTGATCATTTAAATTAATAATATGTAATAAGATTAATGTAATACACGATCTTTATTTTTTAAAACTTCGTGTTGGTTCAATTAGACCTAAATATGATTATTATAGGAGAATAAAGGTGATTGTCTAATACTATTTGTTGTTGTAATTCACATATATTGATACCTACCCGCTTAAAATAACCGAAATAAATAATAACATTAATGCAATGCTTCTCTCAATCCGATTCACTACATACAAAATCTAAAAATATATACAATGTACACGGTTTTCAATTTGTCCCAACTTTATTTAAAAGCTTAGTGTCGGTTGGATCAGACTCCAAGTAAATTATTTAGCATACAATAATTAACATAAATATATACGAGTGGTTGTTGTGGGGGAGGCTCTCACCAATTCTCCGGCATTAGTCAAATATCAGCGTATCCAAAGGCACACGGGGAATGCATTGTGCATGCACCAAACCCTTTAATGTCTGTAGGGACATATACATATACATATACATATACATATTGTGGTCCTAATTCACAACAATCAATCACCTTTCATGCCGGTGCTACAATTCCCCCAATCCTTTCACGTTTTTTTCTAATATTCTAAGCAATCAACATATTTTTATGCCCCCTTTATACATCAGTCCGGATCTTCTACTACCAAACGGTGCTACATGTCCTCCTACACTCATCAATACACGCCACGTATATTGGTGAGCGGTTGAGATAAGGAAAGAGAATTTTCAAAAAAATTTCTATTTGTTTCAACCGTTCACCAATACACGTGGCGTGTTTTGATGAGTGTAGGAGAAGATGTAGCACCGCTTTGTAGTAAAGGATCCGAATTGTCTTTATACATATATATATCACTGTGTGTGTGTGCGCTTGAGCGCGCGCGTTCTGCTTCGTCGCGATTTCCAGGGCAGTGAGACGGGTCCTACTCCAGGTTCACCCCCACCGCTATAAAAAAAACTCATCATTTCCACAATAAACCAGGCCATTGGATTTGATCAAATTAGCCAGCAAACCAAATTGGGCTATGGGTCTCGTTAAGTTTATCAGATTGAAACTCAGGCGACAAAGAGTACTGGCCACCGACAGGGTTGCCGCCGTGGATGTTGACGAAGATTGTGCCGACAATGATAATACCTACAAGCACGGTACTTGTGATCAAGGGTTAATATTGCGGTTACCTTGGGATGAGATCAAGAAATGTAGCAAGGATTTTAGTGCCGTGATCGGATATGGAGGGTTTAGCACTGTTTATCTTGCTCAACTCCGTCATTCTCTCAGGGCTGCTGTTAAGATTTACTGCAGCAGCCAGCGTCTCTTCCAGGCTTACAGGCAGGAATTGGATATCTTGCTTCGTCTTCAACATCATAATATTGTCAAGCTCCTCGGCTATTCTCATGATGGAGGTATCTATTGATTATAATACTGCACTTATTATATGATTGATTACTGTTTCTAAAATCTTGCACTGCAAGTGATTAGCGCTGATTTCTTCAAATTGAAATTGGAATAAAACTCATAATGATTCGCTGATTTTTTGTTTACAGAAGAAGGAGCCCTGCTACTGGAGTACATTCCCAACGGCAGTCTTCAAGAAAAGCTTCACGGATCAAACACCTACCTCCCATGGAAGCCACGCGTGGCCATAGCCTTTCAACTAGCTCAAGCCATAGCCTATCTCCACGATACCCAAGTCATCCACAGAGACATCAAAGCTTCAAATATCTTACTCGACGAGAGCCTCAACTGCAAGCTCTGCGATTTCGGGTCCGCAAAGATGGGTTTTTCTTCTACAGGATCACCCCCAAATGATCACAGTTGGAGAAAAAATCGAATAATGATGGTGGGTTCTCCGGGGTACACGGATCCCCTGTATCTACGAACAGGGGTTGTTTCGAAAAAGAACGATATATACAGCTTTGGGGTCATTTTATTGGAACTCATAACGGGGATTGAAGCTTTTAGCCCGGAGAGAGGAGAGAGATTGGCTACGAGGGCTGAGCCGATGCTGAGAGATGTGGAGAAGTTGGCGGATATGGTGGATCCGCGCCTCCGTGGGGAGGTTGAATTGAAGGAAGCCAGAGCCATGGCGGCGATTGCGGCGGCGTGTGTTTGTGATTCACCCAGCCTTCGGCCTAATGCTGCTGACATCCCGAACGCCATGAGAAGCTCGATTTCTTGTGTGTCTTCAGAGTTTGACAAAATGTCTATGAATCACTAGTACGGGGATGCATTAATCTCTGTGAACTCTTGGATTCATGTAGTGAGCTCCCCAGGAAAGAGGTGGAGAACGGACATATATTTTTAAGGGCAAAATGCAGTGTACTACCCTGTGGTTTGGAAAAGAAGCACGCTAAACATTAGAGTTTTCTAATTGTCAAAATAAACTCTATGGTTATAAAAATCAAGTTTGATAGACCTTCCTGACATAGGGTGTTGTACACGCACGTTTAGTGCAAATTTTGCTTCATTTTTCGGGTATAAAATGACATTTTTACCCTTAGGGTTCCAAATTATTACAAAATCATTTTTCTTTCTTTTTTTTTAGAAAATAATTACATTTTCTTTATCCAAAAACAAAAAAGTCCTTATCCCCCAAAAAAACACCACCACCACCACCACCACCCCGCCGCTACCGCCGTCTGCCACCACTGCCGCCATCGTCTGCCACCACCACCGCCACTGTCTGCCACCGCATAGAGAGAGAGAGAGAGAAAGGGTCTCCAGCCTATCCACCACCACCACAGTCATCATCACCATCAACCACCACCATACTACCATGGCCGTCACCACAGCACCGCTGCTGCTGCCGCCGCCCTTTGCTACCATCACAGAAAGAGAGAGATTGAAATCGAGAGAGAGATTGAGATCTAGAGATGTGAGAGGAGAGATTGAGGGTGAGAGAGATAGACTTGTGAGAGAGAAAATTGATTTAGGGTTTACCTCTTTCAACCTCTTTCAAGTTCGCATTAGCCTCCGCCGCCGCCGCCCTCCACCACCTTCCGCCACCGTCTTTCGTTTGCTGGGAGGAGGGATCGAGAGATCTAGAGAGAGTAGATCCATAAAATAGCAGAGAGGGAGGAGAACAGCCGTGGTGGAGGCAGCCTACGTGGGCGTGGTGAAGGCGACGGCGGCGGTTGGCGTGAGAGAGAAGAGGGAGAGAAGAGAGAGCTGACTTGAATGGAAGAGAGGAAGGAAGACGAGAGGAAAAAAAAAAAGAAAAAAGAAGAAAGAAGAAAAGTGGAGAAGAAAAAGAAAAAGAAAAAGGCAAAAGAAAAACTAGAAAAAGAAAAAATTATGTATATTTGCAAGGGTAATTTTGTCCTTTCAATTTAAATATTGACAAATATGGCATAGGGGGCGGCTAACTTGATTTTTATAACCATAGGGTTTATTTTGATAATTAGAAAACCCTAGGGTTTAGTGTGCTTCTTTCCCAAACCACAGGGTAGTACAATGCATTTTTCTCTATTTTTAACTCATGTGAAGGGCAATTTAGGGATTTAAAGAGAATGAAATTTCATTTATTTTTATAAGATGACGCGGTTACCATTTGAGCTGAACTACAAGCTCAAACCCGATTCCATCAAATCGTATTAATTATGTAACGAGTATTTTACACTTATTTAGTGATTAGTAGATAATTCTGCAAAAGTGGCCAATCACTTGCCACAAGTAATACTTGCCATAGAATTCTCTATGGTGCAAGAAGGGGTGGAAATTTCTAATATGACACGACAATCCAATACAAAAATAATGAGTTAGAATTAGAGGTTTTGTGGATTGGATTGAAAATGGATCAAACTCAAAAGCAACTCAAAAGGAATGTGTTGGTTTGGGTTGACTCATCGGTTAGCCAAACAATTCGAATTTTTTTATAGGTTAATTGACAATCCAAACTAACCTAATTCAACTAGACCAGGATGATATATATAATTATAAATTATAACTTTTTAAATGCAATAAACTTATAATTGACCATTAACAATATAAATGAAATTTTTTTTGAGTCCATTACTTAATTTTTTTTTCAATATACGGATAAGTTTATTAAATAAATTAATCTTTAATATTTTAAACTCTTTAATTTAAATTTTCATAGTTTATTTATCTACTTTTGATATTTTACTTTCTTTGTTTAAAAATATATCAAACAAATGTACAGGTTTGTAAAATAAATAATTTTTTTAAATTCATAAGTATATACACTGAAGGTAAATTATCCAAATTATATAAATAAATTAAATTCAATGAAATAAATTAATTTTGTCCCTTTAAATTAAAAAAAATAATTTATTTTATTATTAAAAATTAGATAAATTAATTTTGAAAATTAAACTTAAACAATGTTAAAGAGTACACTATTACATATAGCACACTTTGCAACAAAAATTGAGTGTGTCCGAATGGTTGAGAAAACAAGTTTAAGTTGTTCTCCATTCGTCAACTTGGGTTTGAATTCTATTGCTTACAAAACTTATTTTGTTGTATTTCAAAGGGGTTTTATTAGCTCTTTCTTTTATTTGGGGGGCTTTTTGGTATTTTTTTATTTTGTAAGGGGCATATTGTAAATAATATTAAAATTTTCAACGGAAAACCTAACAGAAGGACGGTATTGAGTAACAGATTATAACGTTAAGGACCAAAATTGGAAACGTCCAAACGTAAAGGATCAAAATCATATTGGAGTCATACGTCAATGACTAAAAATGGAATAGGCCCTATGTTATCTCTTTAATTGTTTTATTTGCACTTTGTAGTTCTTGAAGTTTTGTATTGATTTATCTTACTATTAAATGAAAATTTTCATTTTAACATTTTTCAGTATAGTGCTAGCTATACATAACATTTACATAAGTTAGAGAAGGAAAATGAACTCAATAATTTTTAATGTAAATTCCAAGCGTGTAGGTTGTATATAGCCGGCCATACAAAATATAATATAGCTATAAAAATAAAACTAAAAATGAGAAATCAAGTTTTAAAAAATAAATTATAATTTCAGCAATTTTTTCACGAATTGAAAATTTTGTTTACTTTAGGCGAGATGTTAGATTTCATTCAAATTCGGCATACCAACTAAGTATATTAATCCAAAATTAATTAATTATTAATAGAATTGAATTTTAGCTTACACTTCATATGCTAAAGAACGTATAGATTCTCGCTTTAATATCCAAACAAGTTGTCTAAATTATTTCATGCACTTACTTGTTTTCCTATTTGTACATGCTATTATTTTTTTTATTATTGCATAATTATATAAGATTTCTAAGTAATTTAGTAGGAAAATATTTTGCAAAATCAAAAATAAAAAATAATTGAATTTTTAAGTGTGCAAAATAGGTTGGATTGTGGATTATTAGGTAACGGGTCAATATGATTTAAGCAAGTCAAACAGAATATTCAATAAAAAAAATTATGATTTTATCTTATCAAATTACATAATTGAATTATACTTTTTTTTTTTTTTATAGAAAATTTTGCACATGCATCGAATGTGCCGAACAGTTAGGTAAGATTATTTGCTGAACAGAAACTCCAAATTAACTTCAAAATTTAACTTAGTAAAATCCACCATCAATAATGTGGTCAAAATATTTGGAATTGATTGTTACTTTAGATGAATTTTAATTTAATTTATTTTTTCCTGGTAACTGGCAGAAAGATTCCTAAAGACCATATTGCCGCCTGATTATTTCGAGCTATTTTGAGAATGAAGCTATAAAACGTCCCCACTGGCATGGAAACTGGACAACAGGTGGCTTTGAAAATAATGACAAGAAGAAAAAATATCTGTGAATTTATTGATTGATTGTTCTCACTTTTTTTTTCTTTTTTCTTTTGCAATAATTAAAAATTAAGGGAAGACGATCAACTAGGGGTGTTAAAAAAAATTGAAAACGACTTAAAATCGAAAAAAACTGAAATGAACCAAGATATGTTCGGTTCAATTTTCAGTTTTTAAATTAAAAATAAAATCAGTGTTGGATTTTTCTCGATTAAAATTCGAGAAAAAAAAACACAAAAAAAAAAACCGTAAACCGAAAGAAAAAAAAATCAACTTTTTTTGGGGTAATCTATGAAACAAAAATCATTAAATAACATAAAAAACTCATTAGATGTCAAAATCATTTTTTGTAATCTATGGAACAACCCTTACATAGAGTGAAAACTGTCAGACACAAACCCACTCAAGCAAAACCGGTACCCTCCGTTTGGTTCTTGGATTTTGGTACAGAAAATAGGAAGAATTTTAATTTTTTTTTTTTTTACTTCAAATGATAGTACGTTTTGTTTTCATTTTTGATCATTTTCATTTTCCTTCCACTTTTTCTGTCCAAAATTCTTGTTCCAAACATAGCATTAGAATAACAAACATATCAAAAACCAAAACGCATTGCTTGTGCTAGCTTGTCTATTACTGTGTTTGGACTTTAGATTTTAACCCTCCGTTTGGTTCTTAAATTTTAGTAAGAAAAATATGAAGGAAATTTTTTTTTTTTGTTTTAAATTATAGTACTTTTTGCTTTCATTTTTTATCCTTTTCATTTTCCTCACCAAAATCCTTGTTCCAAACATAGTAACTAAAACATAGAGTCCAATCCTTTTAAATGAAGATAAGTTTTTCCTTACAGAAATCCAGAGACCAAACACATAGTATATCAGTATATGTATCCAAAAACCAAATAAAGTGAGCAGCAACTCCCACTGCATATAAACACATAAATGAACAGCCACTCAAAACTTTTTCTTCTTTGTATTTCATACGCTTTGACCACCCTTTTTTCTCAATTTGAAGTGAATTTTTATTTATGAAGAAAATAACACAGTTGCTTGTCTTTTCAATCTGTGCTGTCTTTTTTTTTTTTAAAAAAAAAAATACTGGTTTATTGGTTTTAACCGAAACCAACCCAAAATGAAGGAACATTTTAGTTCAGTTTTCGATTTTCCCAGGTCGGAAAAACAAATTTTTCGGTAAACCGAACCGAAAAATCAAAATACTCTGTTTTAGCCGAATAAACACCCCCATGATCAACATGAAACTCCTTCAGATGTGACCATAAGAGTCTCTATCATTATGAAGTATCTGATTTGAATTATAGTTAATATACAAAAAGTGAATGTGTCGAACCCATGGAAATATCACTCAAACCCCTCCATTACAAAGGTCATTGTTTCATGAACTACTGCTGCAAATGAATTTCGAATCCATGACGTCCTTGTAAGAAGTTATAGGTCAGACCAACGATTGTTCTCAGCTTGTTCTAAAACGAAACGCTATGAAACCACAAAAATGTGAGAAAATTTAAATTCTATGATTTATTTGTAGGAAATATTTTTGTGCTACATGTTGATGCTCAATCACATACTTTTTGGATTCTCAAGTCCCTACTTGAAGGGCTTTATTGTGTTTCACAAAAAAGAACCTTGAACTTGAGATAAACCATTGCACAAGCAATCCCTTGCCTCTTCATCCATCACTTTGAAGCCATTAATAAAGAAATTCTTGCATTGCTAAGTAAGCAAGGAACTCTACCCTTTATAACTTATTCCTTCTAAATAGTTTCCCCTGCTTCTCTTCTTTAAATCCAACTCGTTTCTTCTACTTTATTCCAAAGCCTCAATTGCCTACACTAAGTCCCTATACACCCAAACAATATGGCTCCAGAACCAACCAAGCCCGACTCGACCACCACCACCGATGGCGAGAAACACAAGAAACTTGATCAAGAGGTCAGAGAGCTGATCTCCGCCCTCACCAGCCGGCTCGGGAGCATCCAACGGTCCCAAAAGTCCGGGTCGTCAACAAGCGCCCACAACCAGGACGAAGACGATCAAGGGGTCAGGATCATCACACTGGCCGGGAGCAATGTGGGGGCCACCATGCGCGGTGAAACGGACCAGAAGCCTCAAGATTTGTCCCTATCGGATCAAGAGGACTTTGCTACCTATGTCAACAGCAACTTTCAAGCCATCAACAATTCGATCATGATGGGGGGCAGCTACAAGACCAATGATCCGGGCGTTCATTTGGACGTCTCGGATTATAATGACGAGAACAATAAACGCCACAAGAAGGGGAGGAAGCATAAGAGAGCAAGTTCCAAAAGTGACCATCACATTGAACATGATGATGGGGACGAGACTAGTAGCGATGATGAATAAAAGATGAAATTATCATTAAGGAGCAGAGGACACTGGCCAAGATGATATACATGTCGACTCATAAATAAATAGCGTATTACTGTGGTTCTCTTTGATTTGGTGTGGATTTGATAGTACTATATGGTAGTACTGCTATATGGCTTCAATAATTTGTCCTATTTTTATGTTCCGATTGCTGTTCTGAAACTTCTTTTATGTGTTTAAACGTTTTGAGTAACTATGGGATGATAATACAAAGCTCACATGTTTTAATCGTCTATCGAACAAAAATGTTCTGGTGGTTGTTAGAGGGGGATATGTCTTGTATAGCATGTTCCTTAGCCAACTACTTTCTTGTGGATAAGTTATTCCATTTATTGCCTATCGTCAAAGGCAAATCAATTTGGATTTTCTAAGACACGTTCTATTATATTCACCAATATAGACCACACGTTTATTATCGGGTTCTTGAGATAGCAAAACACGAAAATTGTAACATAAACAAAAAATTCTCTCTATTATTTCAATCATCCATGAATACGCGTGCAGACGTAAGACCATCGCATTACAGAGGATCCACGCTGGTGAATGCACATGGAAACCTGACATTTTTTTATTTTTTTTTATCATGAAATTAGAATTGTTACAAAGATGGGAAATTGGTCGAGGTAATTGCTAAATCTCTGCACCCTTTCTCACATTTGCTCACACAATGCAGAGAGAAAAGGGAAGCCAGAAACGAGAGAGAGAGAGAGAGATCAATCGGCCTAGGTGGTTGATATCATTAACGTTGCGGTTCAACTGATATTTTTATAAGCTCTTGGTCCTTTATGTCGTCAGTTTGCTGGATTAGTTTTGTGTCTTGGCTTTGCATCTCTTTGTCTTTGCCCCACAGCAGAATGTACAATCCACCAATAACAGTCACTGATCCGATTAAACTGTTGAGATGTATGGGAATCAAAGTTAAAGTTTGATTCGCAACGGTAAAAAAAAAAAAAACAAAGCAATTAGAAGTTTTATTACATATCACCTTCCGAGATGAAGCTGTTCGTGCAAGACGGGAACATCAAACATGGCTGCCATGATCTGCACAAACGGGCTGAACGCTGCAGTGAAGACCGGTCCTCGTTTCTTCACACACCACGACATTCCCACGAAGCACAATCCTGATCCCACCATCCCCTGCATCACACAAATGTTCTTGTTTTTCTTAACATGATTTAAGTTAATACTGTTCAATCCAAATTATATGCAACACCATTGCGTAACAGTTACATCTCATGTGGAGCAATCCAAAATCTCTTATCACACTCATCAATACTTTGTTATATGTATTGATGAACGTTTGATATCAAGAAAGACAATATTGTGATAGAAAAAAAAAATGTCTTCCCATATCAAAATCACCTATTCATGCATGAATCGTATATTGTTTAGGGTAATATAAGATATTAGACATACCGCATACAGAATAATGAAAATGTCCGATTTCCTCTTCAAAATCCAGATGGAAACTTCCCTATCAATCGACAGACTCAGCACCGCAGACTGTATTGCACTGAAACAGGCCATGATCGCAGTGCTAGAGTACTGGCACGGAAATCTCTTTCCGATGTTCGACTGAATAAGGAACCATGAGGACCAACAGAGTGTCCCTGCAAACAAGGCCACAGTGCCAATGGCCCACCTCTCTCTTGCAATATGTGGGTTCAGCTTCACGTGCACTTGGTTCGACTGCGCGACAGATTGAGCGTCGGAAAAGTTGAACAAAGGCATTCCTTTGTACACAGTTAAGATGATTGCACCTCCCACGCACACAAATGCACCAACCACCTTGGCTATCCCACTGCTGTTTTTTATGTTGACGGTTTCGAGGCTGCGACAGAATGGAACGATAGAGTTAGAGATATTAAATATTTAATGTCGTCTATCTTTGAAAATTACAGTTTAAAATTTATCAAGTAGTCAAATATGATGTTGTCACGTCCCAGGCCAGCGCATCCATTAGATGTCAAAGTGCTTACTTTCAGACCCACCAAATACATTCTAAAATTGGTCTAGAAACAACTCTCGCTTAAATGGATACACTTGAGTTCTTTAAGCCAAACTTACGAAGTGTCCTCTTTTCCGCTACAGTCAATGCGCGATGCAATTGTATTTATAGATTTCCTGAGTTCTTTCTATACTTTCCCAAACGTGTCAAAATTATGCCACCAAAGTGGCAAGTCAACAATGTGAAAACGAGTCATAGTCAAAACTTCATCGAAATAAGCGCCACATTTGAGCATCTAATAATTCCAACACTCTAATAGTTTAAACTTTCAAGATGTAATATTTAATATTATATTGAATTAAGATTAAATAAGACGTCCTGAATTCATGCCTCACTATCACCAACTTATGAAAAAAAGTTTGCTATAAAAATAAGAATTTTAATCTGTAATTCATTTGATAAATATAAACAAGATAATGAATTCCCCTTAGAGGAAATTAATATGGTGACTTTTGTTGTCTTTCTCTTTTTCTTTATTTGATTTATTTTTATTATTAAATTTTTTTATATATATGAGTAAAATAGGGCAAAATGCAACAAACCCCCCATGATATGATAAATTGGCAAATAACCCCCTATGATGGAAAAAAAGTCAAATAACCTCCTTGTGGTTTTGGAAAAGAGGCAAAACAAGCCCTTTCACTGTAGAGAGGACTACACGCACGTCTACATGCAAAGTTAATTTCATTTTTGAACGGGAAAAAGTCATTTACATGCTTAACTTAGAAATCCTTGGACGTTGTTTGATAAGTATCTAGTATCTTTTTATACTTCTTTTTCTTTATTTTTCTAAATCTTCCTGATCAACTTTTTTCCCCGTCCTCTCAACACGCCGCTACAAAAGCCACATTCCGCCGCCACCTTACCGCCATTGACGATAGCCACCACCAGTAGGAAGAAAAACGCCGCCCCAAGGAACCATCAGAGAACATCACCATTATCAACTTTGGGAAGCTTAGATCATACCAGGAAAAAAAACATTGCGGTTGGGGTCATACAATAACTATTCTCAATTTTGAAATAAGGTGGTGGTGGCAATTTGTGTTGGGAGCGAGGTTTTGGCCGCCGAGGAAACATGAGCTTCAATTGAGAGGTATTGGTGGCCATTTGAGTGAATAAGAGGGTTTAGGTGGTTGTTGTTGGGATTGGGTTGTTCGACTGCGCCATGCTTTGGTGTGGGGGGGGGGGGGGGGGTAGGAAGAAAGTAAAGAAAAATTGAAAATTTGAAAAGACGAGAAAGATGTATTTTAAAAATATATCAACAAATTAAGGGTGTTTTAGAGTTTTCAGTAAAAAACCTACTAAAACTCATGTTGAATTAGGTTGGGGAGGCAGTGTGCTTGTTTCCAAGAGCACAGGGAAGTTATTTGACCTTTTCTCTATCACATGGGGTTATTTGCCAATTTAGCATATCACGGGGGAGTTTGTGATGAATTTTTGTACCTACCCAAATGGTAAAGCCATTAGAAATGTGATTACGGGGACCATGTTGAGGAAGGCGCACGAGAAAGTCGCAGAAGTGTATTCTATACCCAGAAGGAAGAGATATTGTGTTGCTGAGACCCTACAAAATTAACAATCAATCATGTTAATTACGAGACAAATTAATTATAATTACATGCATATCGGTGTGGATAATTCATTGCAATTTAACTAATTACCCGATCATTGCACTAACGAAAAGGTGACACAATATGCTTAATGTGATCTTAGGCCTGCTTGTCCTGCATTAAGTCAACTTCAAAATCAGATACTTTTTATTAGCACTTAATAGTACAATTTCTATGATTTCTTCCATTCAAAGATAAAGAGATGAAAACAATTTTAATTTCATGGCCAGTTAACATTGAGAACAAATTAAGTTGAACTCGGAGTTTGGGCTTCACACATATGCGCCAAAAGATCTAATTGCATTATATTTCGTATATAAATATTTATTTTTCAAGTGAATCAATGGTATGATAATATGACATTATTCGAACCATTTGGCTTGCATTTACAGGGTCCAAACTACGTGCATATAAGAACTTTCCTATGATATACATATCAACTAGGGGGAAAAAAAGTATAGAAATCCGACCTTTCGACAAAGAATGCTAACGGCGATAAAAATATCGCTGAAATCAACTGGCGATAAGTAACGAAGACCAAACGGTCGATCCCATCGCTAATGATCTTCTTGAGAAGTATATTACTAATGGCAAAGGCCTGATCAATAGCTATCATTGCAATAAAGGGGTACCATTTGGCTAAGCTCTTCATCTTCGATGCTCTAATTAATTTGTGTAGAGGTAGTTGTTTAAGAAGACACAATATATATCACACTTGTTTTTCTTGTGTACCTACTTAAACTCCCACCACTGAGTCAAAGAACAAAGTGTGGGCAAACACTTTGTTATATAACACTATAGTTTACTCTAAACAGTGCTCAAACAAGCAATTGGTCGTATTCTTTTGAGACCCCTTGTATGCTTTAATCGACAAGTTCAATGCATATTCTGTAAAAAAAATAAATTCTATCTTTATAATGCTACTTTTCAAAGAAAATCCCGAATATTTTATGAGAATCAACGTACAGGGGATATATAATATCAATAAAGAGGCTGTTACAAAGTCTTCATATCGACCACAAATTCAGTTTTTTCATGAGCATATTTGTTTGATTTGTTAAGAATTTATCACGTGGAGTCAATTAATCCTAGCAGCTAGCTCTAAGCAGCCAGCATCTACAAGTGGGGATCGATGAAGGATAAATGGTTCTCACTTCTCACAGTCTTGGCATCCAATTCTTTGTTTGATATGATTGTTTGGCATCTCATCAATAGCAGAGCGTATATATAATAGTGGAACATGTCAAATCCTTGTCCGCGGACGTGCCTTTCGTCATACCCAAAGTAAGTTAGGATATCGAGGACAGAATATTATTGGTAATCAAATAGTTCTATGTGTTACATCTTCTCTCGAGTGTGCTAAAATATATTGCAAGTGTTGCTAAAATAATAGTTATAATGATGATAATATGTAAAGTGATAATATAAAATTATCACTAACTAAAAGTTATTCTATCACAATTATGATTTTTTTTTTCAAAATGAATAGTGATAGAAATTGTAATTAAATGGTCACTAATGATAATTTCTAATTACTAACATTCATATAGTGACATCAAAATTTTTGGTGTCAATATTTACTGTCAATAAGTTGTGGCTACACCATGCGGCACTGAATTGTTAATAATTGAAACTTAAAAATACTCATTATTGAGCTAACTTAGGACAATAAAATGTATAGAATTTATTGATACTTGAGAAATTTTATTAGTGATAAAATAAAAGACAATAATGTGATACAGTTTAGATCTACCAGTACCACACAACCGACTCCGTTACCCGCTACGTGTCACCCCGGAGCTCCCCATCTCGAACACCTTAAACGTGAGGAGGAGCAAACCTTTTTGAGGAGAATCATATAAGGGACATTGGTCACATCCACCCTAAGCCTACGCACTCATCTATAGGGGCATCGATAAAGCCTGCATTATTAATGAAATAATTATATACACATCACATAAATGTGTATTATTGAATAGAAAATGAAGCACTATTTAGAATAAAAGATATTATCCGCCGTTGACCACCCGGACCCTCGCTCACTGCCAAAGCGCTAGCCAATTCCCTCCTGGATTTCACTTTGTCACTTACTAACTTAAGCAATAGAGAATTAATTGAGGGTCACTCCAAAAAATAAAGAGTGTGTGTTGCAGCCAACTTCCTCTACATAACGTGCAATTATCACAAAAAAAAAATAAAAAATCATATTTTAATTGATACTACGAACCCTGTGAATTTATAAAATATGTAAAATAACCTTGCACCCACCACATAACATGATGCTCACATGCATTTGCTGCAAATATGGCTTAATTTTGGTGGCGCAATAGACCCCCCCCCCCCTATTTATCTAAATCTATCTATCTTATTATAAAAGTGTGAATAATTCATTCGTGTCTTATGTTTCTTTTTTTGTGAAAACTAAAATAATATTATATAAGTGATACTAAATAATATTTAGTTATAGTATTTTACTATTTTGAAAATTAAAAGCTGGATTTCAAATTGAACACTACATAAAATAAATACTATAACTATGAATAAAGAGTTGGACTTTTAATTGGTATTAATTTTGGTGGCGCAATAGACCCCCCCCCCCCCCCTATTTATCTAAATCTATCTATCTTATTATAAAAGTGTGAATAATTCATTCGTGTCTTATGTTTCTTTCTTTTTTTGTGAAAACTAAAATAATATTATATAAGTGATACTAAATAATATTTAGTTATAGTATTTTACTATTTTGAAAATTAAAAGCTGGATTTCAAATTGAACACTACATAAAATAAATACTATAACTATGAATAAAGAGTTGGACTTTTAATTGGTATCTATAGTATTAATTTTTGTCATACAAAAAATTAAATAAATAAAAAAGAACTAGCGATCGATTATCTTCAATCTGTTCAGTGTAGATACAATTTATTAAATAAATTATTCTTTTACTACACTATTGGTTATCAATTATAAGATAATTTTATTTTTAATACCTTTAAGTCCATTACACCAATTTATTGTGTCTTTCTCATTGTGATGATTAGATGAATAATTCATGAAATTTAAAAATAGAAAGTTTACAGACAATATAAAATTAAAAAGAAGTACAAAAAAGCAACTAAGCTTATTGAGTATTATGTTACCATTTATTATCAAGGCACAAGTGAATAACTAAAATATGCAATTAATATAGGTCAAAATTATACACATATGTCATGTGTAAATGTAAATAAAAGATGACTTACAAGAAGAAAATTGTAACTATTTTAAACTAATTACTTCGAATTCGAAAAGAGAAATATAAAATCATATCATATTTTAGTGAATAAATACAAGAGATAATTACTGTGACTACCCCTGAGGTTTGGCCTAATTACAAATAACACCCCCTTGTATCAAAAATTACCGATACCCCCCTGAGTTTTGTTTCCGTCTTTCAATTTGCACCTTCCGTTAAGTTGACTAACGGTCAACGTTCGTAAAATCAATTGAACTTCCAAAATTGCCCTTTTAATGGCAAGAATTTTATTTGACCAATTATGAATTGTCTTTTTTACCCTTATAGCTAATTTTATGTTTTATATTGAATAAATAAGAAAATATATTTGAATATTTTTATTTATAATGTCTATATATACATATTTATACATAATAAATATTTATACATAATATAAATACTATATGTTTGTATTGTGATAAAAATATATATATATATTTGCACATTTTTTAAATTTATATACATAATATATATATACACATAATATACAAAATATTTATAAATATATACAAATATATATAATATAAAATATATATATAAATATATATATATAAGCAGCCGGCGGCCGCCTCCCGCCGCCGCCGTCGCTGGCCGTTCAATCTAGAGTAAGAGAGAGGGATGAGGGAGAGAGAGAGGGATGAGTGACAGGAGATCCAGAGGGGGCGGGGGGGAGAGAAACGTCCTCCACCGCCGTTCGCTGTCCGCCGCCCGCCATCTCCACCTGCTGCCGCTAGAGAGAGAGAGAGAGAGAGAGAGAGAGAGAGAGAGAGATGAGGGCAAGGAGAGAGGGATACATCTGAGGGAGAGGAGATCGAGAGGGAGCGGGGGGAGAGAAACCTCCTCTACCGCCATCTACGCCCGTCGCCCCCGTCCACCGCCGCCGCTAGAGAGAGAGAGAGAGAGAGAGAGAGAGAGAGAGAAAGAGAGAGAAAGATCTAGATCTGAGAAAAGAGAGAGAAAAAACCAGAGAGAGGGCGGCGGAGGTGCGAGCGACGGAGTGAGGGCGGCGGTGCCAGCGACGGAGTGAGGGCGGCGCGAGCGATGGAAAGAGGGCAGCGGCGGCGGTGCGAGCGACGGAGTGAGGTGGTGGTGCGAGGGCTGAGGTGATGGAGTAGGCGGCGGAGGGCAGTCCGAGTGCGGCGGCAGCGACGGCAGTGGAAGGGGGGCCCGAGTGCGGCGGCGCGGCGGTGGCGGTGGGGGACTGAAGGGTGGTTGCGGTTGGGTGGGGTGGGGTGGGGTGTGGGGTGGGAGTTAGGGTTTGGTTTCAAATAATGGTATTTTCTTTCCAAAATATTGATGAAGGGCATTTTGGTCCATTCATTCATATACCTATTTTTTAATTTTTTTAAATAAAAAATATTTCAAATATTGAAAGGGCAAAATAGACATTACATTAATTCCGTCTATATTACTAATAAGTCCATAAAACTCAGGGGGGTATCGGTAATTTTCGATACAAGGGGGTGTTATTTGTAATTAGGCCAAACCTCAGGGGTAGTCACAGTAATTATCCCTAAATACAATGTATAAATAGAAAGCTTAAAAACTATGCAAGTGACGAAATAAATATAAAAAATTGTAAGTGGAAAAATTATTTTCCACAAACTTCGCGTTGAATGAGACATCAATTAGGAAAATAAAAAATAGAGCAAGTATCATAAAGAAAAAATAAATATGCCACAAAAAGAAGTAGAAATAATAAAACGTAAAGAAGGTTAAGGATGTGATGGAACCTTAATTAAAGAGAAAGTTAGTAAGTTTTAGAAAAAGAAAATATTAATAAAGTATATATTGCAAAGAATCTTGCAATTTCTACATTAATTTCATGAAAAATAAGTAGAAATAATCTACACAACTTTATCTATCTTTTGCATGAAATACTTACTCAAAAATTTGTATAGATAAATAAAAATTCAACAAACTAATATGAATGTCATACAAGTACAAATTTGAACTAACAAGTAATCATAAAAAGTTAAACATAATAATTTACAAATGATAATATGCTTTTCATGATGCCTAAATCCGTTGCCGAACACAGAAGCCCGACCCGGGGAATTATTATCCCTCACCTTGAGACTATGGGGTTTTGTCCTTCGATGAAAAGGCATCTTACAAGGTGTGAGGGATGGATTATAGCTTATAAGCTTGTTAAGTTCCTAGACTCCTTCTGATGTGAGACAAAAATATAATATCATCATAAGCCCCCCAATCAAGGGACTTAGGAAGATGCACAGGGCCATCATTCCCACAGACAATGCCATTTGATGATGCCCAAATCCGTCACCAAACACAGAGACCTGACCCTAAGCGGTATTGTCCTTCACCTTGAGACGATAAGATTTTGTCCTTTGATGAAAAGATGCCTTGCAAGGTGTGAGGGATGAGTTGTAGTTTATAAGCTTGTCAAGTCCCTAGACATTTTCTGATGTGGGATAAGAATATAGTATCATCAGCTTTCTTTTCTTTCTTTTTTTTTTTTAAAGAATGTGTTCTAGCATGGTAATGATTTGGTGTAGGAGTTGTTATATGAGACAATAGATAGGCGGAGGCAATGAAGGTGAAGGTGAAGGTGGAGGTGGTAGTGGAGGTTGTTGTTAAAAGTAGTGGCTATAATATGACAAGTGTATTTAATGGCAATGGTGGAAGATAGGACAATAGCGGCAAAGATCGGGGTGGAGGTAAATGAAATAATTAAGGATCAAAGACTATAGGCATGATATTAGTAGTGAATATGGTGGAATAATATAATTAATCTAGATTTTGACTTTACTATATTAAAATCAACAGTAGCGGTAGTGGTATTATAATGAAAAATAGTGGTATGAAATCAATTAAAATGAAGAATGTATGTACATTTTTGGTATGGCAAAATGAGATTCTCACAAGAAATCATATAATAAATGTTTGAGATTTTACCCCTATTAGATTTTACTGACTTTCTCTTATTGTTCCATCAAACAAATTGAAGATTCAATTCATTATTGAAAATAATATGAAACACGTCATAGGGTAAAATATAATTTGCACCCTCAATTACTTGTATGCCGTATTCTTGCTCTATGCTAAATAATGTAACTGATGTGGTCGGATTTTGGCCTGCGGTACACGTCATTTCGATCTGGAAGTAAGTGTTCGAATCCGGTCAGGTAGATCCGAGTAAGGTTATCTGAATGCTGGTCGGGTTCTGTTCTGCAAGGATGGAGCACACGTGAGATTAGCCGGAAGTGTCTCCGGCGAAGACCCTCCGACGCTCAAGTCAGAATTCGGGTAGGTGAACAGTAAGTAGTAATCAGCGTATTGGCAGATAAAAAATGTCTTACCTAATGAATAGTATCGCCGTACTATTTATAATAATAAAAAATAGGTGGGCCGGACCAGAATTAGGTCGGGCGTTCCCCATGACGCGCTGTGGGCGCGTGGGGTGCATTCCTTGCTCGAGGAGGGTGTCAAGGCATTGACTCCGAGGATGAAGTGTTGTCGACATCGATCATGTCATTTCATCGAGTCAAGGAGATGTGGTGAACTCTGGCCGAACAAGGCCGTCAAGAAAAAGACCGTGGGCCTGATCGAAATAGGTCTGACACGCGGCAATAGGAGGATGGCGGCATGTGCTGAGCTGGATCCGACGTGTGAGCTGAGGAGGCGCGTACGTGGCCAAGGCAGATTTGGCCACATCATTAGCCCCCCCAGTTCTTGGTTTGACCGACTATCGTAATTCGGGCAGACCGGGAACCGTCCGAGGAGATAGCGCCTACGATTTCGCTCAGGAATTTCCGATCAGGCGTTGGCGGTAACTTCGAAAATTGACCGTTGGGATATGACCGTTGGTAATAAATACTGGCGTCTGTTGGACTTCCCGAGGAGCATTTTTACCGCCCTATAAATAGGGACTCCGGGCGAGACTACAGGCGCGTCATTTTGCAATCGAGCTGAAGTTCCATTCCGAGCATAATCTGAGAGCACCGAGCACACGGGAACTGTTTCTTTCTTGCTATTCATTTTCGTTAGACAAACAATCCCTAGATATGAGCCAATCCATGAATAGCTCGGATAGTCAAAATAGGATGGTGGAGTCCCCGATCGAAGGGGGGTTAAGCGATATAAATCTGTCAATCTCCTTGGAGGCAGAAGCCTCTTTTGAGGGGGCAACATCTCGTTGCCCGGGCGAGGCGAGCACCAGTCGGCCCCGAGGGGGTAGTAAGAGCCCGAGTAGGGTAGAGGAGATGAGGCGGCGCATGGAGGCGGAAAGAGGAAAGGTATTTCTTCCGATGGGCGACAAGCCCGACGTGTCGGTACCCTCGTGGAGGTCCGTCTCCGGAGAGGAGGGCCCATCCCATCAAGAGCCTCCTCGGGGGAGAAGAAAGGCCATTGCTGGGAACCAAACAACAGTTAGTTGGGGAAACATCATCGTGAATAACACCGAGCGGGACAGAAAGAAGATAATGAACCATTACATCCGAGACTCGTTTGGTGTCATCTGGCCAGGCAGGGAGGATTCCATTACGAACCCCCCCGAGGGGTGCATCCCCATTCACTACGCTCACATCGAAAACGGGCTTAGATTTCCGATCCCGGCCTTCATTTCCACCATCCTAAATCGATTGAATATAAGCCCGATTCAACTGACCCCAAATTCATACGCCTCGATGTGTGCCTTCGTTGTTTTTTGTTGCTGTACCGGGCACACTCCCACTATGGCCAACTTTTCTGATCTATACCAAGTTAACCACTCGAGCAGGTCCTCCCCGGATGATGAATTTAACTGCTTTTTCGTGAGTGCGAAGAATGGAAGAAAGCTGATCGAAACAGCTTCATCGTCCTACGGGGCGGACTGGAAGCAGAAATGGTGCTACATACAATCTGATGATCCATGGCCGGTGAGGAGGGTGCATAACCCGGAGGCGAGGAAGCTCTCCCTGTCCGGACTGGGATCGAGCAGTTGGACAAGGGAGTGGGTGCTCAGCCAGAAGACCCTGGGCTTATTGAGCCCCACCTTCCTCACCCAGGAACACTTTCTAGTAAAGGCCGGGCTCTCGCCAGCCAGGCTTGATACCGAACACATCGCCTTTGGTAGCGATTTCACTGCATGTTTCTGATCGAATTATGACATCCTCCTGTTTCTATATATGTATATGATCGGATTATTTTTCCTTATGCAGCCGCTGAAGTGTTGGAGATGGGCCGCATGAACCTGATCTCGAAGGTAGCCGGAGGGAGGAGGAGGCCGTCCCCCCCATCGGAGGAGGCCCGAGCCATAGCAGCCACAACTAGTGCTCCGAGGATATCGGGGCAAGCAGCAGTTACAACTGTTCAAGGCCCTAATCGGGGGGCCGTCCCCGACGTGGGGGAGACCCCTCTCGTTCGGAAGAGGAAGGCCCCAAACTCCACGCCCCCGACGAGGCCAACGGGGCCCGTTCCGAAAAAGCACGCCTCGAAGTCGGCCAAGGGCAAGCGGCCGGCTGATGGCTCCGGGTATTCATCGGAAGAGCTGGAGATGTTAAACTATCCGGACGCCCCGGAACCCCGCTTCGGCCCCAAATATGGTGATCTCTCCGATCATAGCATCCTCGGAGGGGCGAACAAAAAGTTGGCGATGAGGAGTTTCCGAAACGCCATTTTTAAAGCCGATCAGGTCAGTCTCTCCGAGCTCGACGATGCAGAGCTGGCCCTGAGCATCGCCCAGGACATGAACACTTCCAGCAAAGGGTGTTCCACGGTCTTCGTCGGCTGGAGGTCAGCCGTGCGCGTTGTGACAAGGCCGAGCGGGAGGCTCGAGGAGGCAGCCTCCAGGCGGATTTGGATGAAGAGCGGCAGAAAAATCAAGTCGCTCAATGGGAGATCGCCACAGCACGGGGGAAGACTCAGGCCCTGGAGGAGCGGCTCGAGAAGCTCGAGCTGGATTTCAAGACCAGGGAGTCCTTGCTGGAGCAAGAAGTTACCCTCCTTAGGAAGAAGGCTAAGCATGCCTTCGTGCAGGGAGAAGAGAGGGGTCGCCGCTTGATGAGGACCGAATTGATGGCCTCGGTCCCCGGCTGGGAGAAAGAAGCCGTAAAGCGGTTCGTTCGAGGACCGGTGTTCGAATATGCTACCATCCTCCGCGGGGCGAACGATGCCTCCCTCGGATTTGAAAGAGCCTTCAAGCAGCTGAAGGCGCGCGGCGTCATTCCACAAGATTTTTCCATGGAGGGGTATGGCCTCGATCTGAACGATGCTGGGGAGAAGGACAATGAGGATGATGAGGCGCTCCCGGCATATGAGGGTGCAGAGTTCGCCCAGGTTATATCAATCGTGGAGAGACAGGTCCGCAATGAGGATCATAGGCGCTTGGGGGAGCCTCTCTCACCGGATGTGGAGCCCAACGATCCCATCGTCCTGGACCAAGGAGGGTCACCTCTGGGGGCGACAAGTGCCCCGTCGAATGTAGGTGCGGCTGGCGCTGGGGCCGATCAAGCCGTGGAGGCGGCCATCGAGGAGGTGGCTAAGGAGATAGATGGCGCTTAGGCCATAAGATCTTATGCCGGGCTGGATGCCCGAGAACATGTATTTTTTGTTTTTTTTTTTTTTTGTAAACTTTATTATGATCAATGAAACTTTTATTTTCATTCAAGTTCCTGGTCGAGATATTATTTTCATGGTCATTTTTATCAACGCAAGTTTCATGGTCGAAGTGTGATGCTCGGTCCCGTCACTGCAAAACATGGTCTCAGCATCGAAATATATGGTATTTAATCCGGTAAGGGAGTTTGAAACAAAAATTTTGAGGACTTCAATAAAACCTTGAGAAATAACTTGATAAGTAAAAGTCGAATTTTGGGAAAACGGAGTTTGTGTATAAAATGGCGTGTTTTAGCCGGAAACGTATTCTATGATAACGATGTAATTATTGAAAAGGTTGAATGAAAAACTTCGAGTAGGCTGATAACGATATATTTATTAAAAAGGTTGAATGAAAAACTTCGAGTAAGTTAATCGTTACACGCGATATTTCTACTCGGGCCATTATCATACATAGAACCGTCTGAGGTTCGTGGCGTTCCAAGGACGGGGTAGTTCCTTCCCCGACATGTCCTCGAGGCGGTAGGCGTTGTTCTTGCAAATCTTGGTTACTTTGAACGGACCTTCCCATTTGGGGTCCAACTTCCCCACAGGGCGAGAAACTCCGACCTTCTTGGTGACCAGATCCCCGATCTGGAATGTCCGGGGATGGACGTGGCGATTGTAAGCACGTGCAGTTGATGCCCGGAAGTTATCCAACCTCCGCAAGGCAGCATACCTCCTCTCGTCAGCGAAGTCGAGCTCGGTCAGGCGAGCGTCGACGTTGGCGATCTCATCAAAGTGCGCAACCTGAGCAGATGGGTGCAGCACTTCGGCAGGTATAACGGCGTCTGAACCATAAACTAAGGCGTACGGGGTGTCGCCCGTTGCAGTCCGAGGAGTGGTCCGGTATGCCCAAAGCACGCCTGGGAGCTCGTCGGCCCAATTGCCCTGAGCGTCGGCCAAGGCGGTCTTAAGTCCGTGGAGAATCATTCGGTTGGTAACTTCAACTTGGCCGTTTGCCTGAGGGTTCCCTACTGAGGTGAAACGCTGCTCGATTTTGAGGCTAGAGCACCATTCCTTCACCCGATGACTTTGGAACTGGGTTCCGTTGTCGGAAATGACGACCCTGGGAAGTCCGAAGCGGCAGATGATGTTTTTCCAGATGAAGATTTTGATAACCGAATCGATGAACTTCTCAACGGCCTCCGCTTCGGCCCACTTTGTGAAATATTCGACGGCAACAATCACGAACTTCCTTTGCTCGGGGGCTTGAGGGAACGGTCCGAGGATGTCTATTCCCCATTGGTCGAATGGCCAAGATATCTCCATATTTATCATCGGAGCGGCAGGCTGGTGGACTAGGTTGGCGTGCAGTTGGCAAGTTCGGCATCTTCGGACGAAGTCAAAACAATCTTGCATGAGATTAGGCCAGAAAAACCCTGCCCGTGATACCTTTTTGGCCAAGGACCTTGGCCCAGTATGGTTTCCGCAACACCCTTGGTGTATCTCTTCGATGACCTCCCTGGCCTGCTGTGTGTTCAAGCATCGTCGAGGAGGCCCATCGAAGCTCTTCCTGAACAGGCGCCCTTGCCCGTCGAGGGCATATCGAGAGGCCTGCCGCCGAAGTCTCTTGGCTCCGACGGGTCCCTCGGGGAGTATTCCATCCTTCAGGTAGGCGATTAGTTCTGCGATCCAATCCTCCGGGGGCTCGACGTAGAAAACGCACTGTCGCGTCCCCGACCCAGTCAAGGGTGTTGGCAAACTCAACATGGTTATCCTTCTTTCTTTGGTCCCTCTCACCGAACTGGCTAGCTTCGACAATTGATCCGCCCTCTCATTTTCTGTCCGAGGAATTCGCTCGAGAGAGAACTTGGCGAATCTTTCCTTCAACTTGTTGACCTCCTCGAGGTACTTCGTCATCGATGCCTCACGAACGTCGTAATTGCCATTGACCTGCTCGGCCACCAACTGCGAATCGGTCAAGGCGACAAGCTCGTCCACGCCCTTGTCCAGGGCAATCTTCATCCCCGCGGCGAGAGCTTCGTACTCGGCTTCGTTGTTGGAAATCGGAAATTCAAGGCGAATGGTGAAGTCGAGCTCGTTGCCCAACTCATGCCGCAGATAAAACCCGGCTCCCCCACCTGAATTCGTGGAGGATCCATCGACCATGAGGGTCCACGGTGTGTTTGGCTCCGTTTCCGCCCTCGGGGCCACTTCTGCTAAGAAGTCCGCCAGGACCTGGGCATGAATCGCTATTCGTGGTTGGAACTAGATATCGAATTCGCCGAGCTCGACGGCCCACTTCACGAGCCGACCCGAGACATCGGGTTTGGCCAATACCTGCTTCAGAGGCTCACTGGTTAGGACCACGATGGTGTGGGCCTGAAAGTATTGCCTCAACTTCCGGGCGGAGTGGACCAAAGCGAGAGCGAGCTTCTCGATGGCCAGGTAGTTCTGTTCAGGGCCTTGGAGGAGCTTGCTTAGGTAATACACCGGGCGGTGTACCCGATCCTCCACGTGCACTAGGACCGAGTTGACCGCATTTGGAGATACCGCCAGGTAGGCATAAAGGGGTCTCCCCGTAACTAGTTTCGACAGCAGAGGGGGCTCGGTCAGGTATCTTTTTAATTCAAGAACGGGGGGTTCCTCCGTCCATTTCCAATCCGGCACCTTCCTTAATGCTTTAAAGAACGGGAGGTTCCAGTCCACTGAGCGGGATATGAACCGATTGAGGGCGATTGCATGCCCTACCAACCTCTGTACTTCCTTTACTGAGCTAGGCGGCTCGATGTCGAGGATGGCGCGAATCTTCGAGGGGTTGGCCTCGATCCCCCTATGGTTGACAATGTACTCGAGGAATTTACCTCCTCGGACGCCGAACGTGCACTTGTTCGGGTTGAGTTTTAGGCCATATTTTCTTAGAATCTCAAATGTTCGAGCAAGGTGCCCGAGATGGTCGGACCCCCGCTCACTGCGGACTATCATGTCGTCGACGTAAACTTCGACAGTTCTCCCGATCTCTTCCTTGAACATGAGATTCACGAGTCTCTGATACGTAGCCCCGGCGTTTTTTAGCCCGAAGGGCATCACGAGGAAGCAATACGTCCCTGTCGAGACGACGAACGACGTCTTCCCACGATCCTCCTCGGCCATGTAGATCTGGTAGTAGCCTTGGAAGGCGTCCATCATGCTCATCAACTCGCACCCCGCCGTTGAGTCAACGAGTTGGTCTATCCGAGGAAGGGGATAGTGATCCTTGGGGCAGGCTTTGTTGAGATCGGTGAAGTCGTTGCACATCTGCCATCGGCCATCGCCCTTGGCAACGACGACCACGTTGCATAGCCATTCGGTGAACTGGACCTCCACAATGTAGCCTGCCTCGAGGAGCTTGTTGACCTCATCTTCGATGATTCGGTTACGAGCCTCACAAAATATCCTCTTTTTCTGCCTCACTGGCCTGAAAGATGGGTCTGCGTTGAGGCGATGAACAATGACCTCGGGATCGATCCCCGAAAAATCTGATGCCTTCAAAGCAAAGACGTCGGCATTTGTTCGGAGAAAGTCAACCAACATGACCTCGTGATGCGGCTCGAGGGTCAATCCTACCCGGGTGGTCTTGGATGGGTCGCCCTCTACGAGCTGGATTGTCTTGAAATCTTCCGCTGGCGTCATTTTTTCTTCCTCTAGCCTCCTCCGCTTTGCCGGGTCGATTTCGGAGGACTCGGGGATGTCCAACCGCGAAGTGGCTGCTTCGACTGGTCGGGGTGCCGGAGTCTTCTTCCCTTCGACGGAGGCCGAGTAACACTTCCAGGCGTCCAGGATCCGACATGTGACTTGCCCGACCCCCGCGGGCGTGGGGAACTTCATCTTCAAGTGATACGTGGACACCACCGCCCAAAACGCATTAAGAGCGAGTCGCCCGAGGATGATGTTGTAGGCAAACGGGGCATCAACTATCAGATACTGGATCATCATAGTCTTCCTTCTCGGGGCCTCCCCCAACGAGGTGGGGAGTTGAATCATCCCGAGAGGGACCACCTCGGAACCCCCAAACCCGACGAGTTGGGTCTGCACGGGGGAGAGCGTGTATCCTCCTAAGTCCATCTTGGCGAAGGTGTTGGCGAACATGATGTTGGCGGAGCTCCCATTGTCGATCAGGGTCTTTGCCACGGAGTAGTTGGCTACGTCCAAATTAATGACCATTGGGTAATCCGGTGTGTCCTCGAGGCCTTCTGTCTTCGGGATGTGCGCAAGATCACGGTCAGAGAATTCGAGTGACTCCGACGTCGGCGTCGTCGCCTCTGATATGGTGTTGACATGCAGCCTCTCGTGGTAGTAGCGCTCTTCGATACGGTATCGGGCATGGTCGAGGCGCCTCTCCACCTGTCTTCTCCTACTCTTAGTGTCTCCTCCACTAGGGCCTCCTGCTATGGTGTGGATCATCCCCCTGACCGGGAGGTTGTCCTGTGTGGGAGGCTGTTTGTCGGCTTGAGTCGAAGGCGTGTAGCCCCTTCGAGGAGAGCGAGATCTAGCTCTCATCGGTGTACCTTGTTCGTCGTCCGTGGGGGACGGGGAGCTGCGTCGACGGCTTCCCTCACTCTTATGGCCCTGTCCTTGCTTTTTCACGTATTTTTTGATCTCCGGTCTGCCCATATCGATGAGGCGCTGTATTTCCTTCTT
The DNA here is from genome assembly GCA_026212405.1 of Petrea volubilis. Taxonomy (NCBI): domain Eukaryota; kingdom Viridiplantae; phylum Streptophyta; class Magnoliopsida; order Lamiales; family Verbenaceae; genus Petrea; species Petrea volubilis. The sequence goes on along the minus strand of CM047879.1, from coordinate 20,750,091 downwards.
GAGGGCATAGTAGCCCTCGGTGTCGTGGTTACCCACTTGCTTGTGAAACGCAGAATACTTATTTCCTCTCGGAGGGGCTCCATCCGCGTCCTGGATCTTCCTCGGCCTCCGAAAAACCGTCGGGTCGCTGGCGTTGATTGTGGCGAAGATCTCTGTCCTTGACATCACCAATGGGGTGAGATCATTGTCCCGTCGGCGATCTTTCCTTTCCCCGACCTCTGGCCTCCTTTTAAACCTCATGTCCTCAACGTTCATGTATTGTTGAGCGGTGGACATGACTTTCTCCATGGTGGCGGGGCGCTTCCTGGCTAAGTGGTCCGAGCACGCTTGGTTTCGGATGGCCCCCATGATTACGTCGAGGAGGAAGTCCATCTGGACACTCTCGACCTTGAGCAGTTCGGTGTTGAATCAATTAAAGAAGTCCCTCATAGACTCACCCTCCTTTTGCCGAATCTTATGCAAATGGGATGGGGGCAGCTTCGCTAGGCTTTTCGTCTGGAAATGGTTGACGAACTTTATCGCCAAATCGGCGAAGCTTCTGACCGAACCTGGGGCTTGGCGGACGTACCATTGCGAGGCTACTCCCTGAAAAGTCGTAACCAGCAACTTCGCGGCGAAGTCATCGTCGATCATGTGCATGCGCATGGCGTGTTTGAATTGTATTAGGTGTTCTTTGGGATCCGCTTCTCCATTATATCGGGGCAAGTCGGTCGGGATTCGGACCCCTCTGGGTGCTCGGGCTCGTTGAAGGTCTGCGCTGAGTGGTTCCGCCTCGTCCGGCACAAAGTATCGCTGAGCCGATCCCTGTCCGGAGCGGTGAGATACTTCCTCGAGCTTCCGATTAAGGTCTTCCATCCGATGCGAAAGTTCCCCAACATCATCACGGGATCTTTCACCGCGGCGGACCTCATCGATCCTCCGCTGGATCTCTGTGGCCTGGTGGGAGATTTCCTCCAACCGTTCTCTGTGACTCCGCGCAGGATGTCCTGAGTATGCCCCCACAGAGGATTCGTCAACTTCCTCCGCCAGTCGAGGAGGCGGGGGCCGTCTCTCTCTGCGGACCTCCCTTGTTGTGGGGATCCGTTCGCGCACCCGCGCGTCATCCCGCTCGGCGTCAGTTGCCCGAACACCTCGCGGGGGGCGAATTTCCTCCCTCATCGGATGAGGGTCTTCAGCAGTGGCAGTCGGGGCGGGGACTGGGTTCACCCGCCTGATCTCGTGTAAGAGCGTATTAAACTGATTAGCCGTCAGAACGACGAGGTTCTGCCCGGCGGGAGGTGTAGGTGCTGGCTCGATGACTTGTGGAACAGCGTGAGGTGGGGCGGTGAGAGTCTCGTGAACAGGATGGGTAGTGGTTTGTGGAGCCCCTGACTCTGTTCCAGTCCTTCGTGTGTTTACCATTTTCTCACTTGCTCGAATAGGCGCCCTTCCTCTAGCGCCAAATGATGTGGTCGGATTTTGGCCTGCGGTACACGTCACTTCGATCTGGGAGTAAGTGTCCGAATCCGATCAGGTAGATCCGAGTAAGGTTATCTGAATGCTGGTCGGGTTCTATTCTGCAAGAATGGAGCACACGTGAGACTAGTCGGAAGTGTCTCCGGCGAAGACCCTCCGACGCTCAAGTCAGAATTCGGGTAGGTGAACAGTAAGTAGTAATCAGCGTATTGGCAGATAAAAAATGTCTTACCCAATGAATGGTATCGTCGTACTATTTATAATAATAAAAAATAGGTGGGCCGGACCAGAATTAGGTTGGCCCAATCCCGTTGCTGGTAACGGGCGTTCCCCATGACGCGCTGTGGGGGCGTGGGGTGCATTCCTTGCTCGAGGAGGGTGTCAAGGTATTGACTCCGAGGATGAAGTGTTGTCGACATCGATCATGTCATTTCATCGAGTCAAGGAGATGTGGTGAACTCTGGCCGAACAAGGCCGTCAAGAAAAAGACCGTGGGCCTGATTGAAATAGGTCTGACACGCGGCAATAAGAGGATGGCGGCATGTGCTGAGCTGGATCTGACGTGTGAGCTGAGGAGGAGCATACGTGGCCAAGGCAGATTTGGCCACATCAGTAACATTTTTCATATAAATTAAGCAATTTAATCTATACCTATACTATTATGAAAACCAAACTTGACTGCCTCTTATATAATATCACTCTTAGCTACAATTAAGTAAATCAATATTTTTAGTAAGAATAGTTTATTTATTTTAGTAGTTGTTTGATAACATACTTATATTTGTTTGTATTTAAGTCCTTTAGAATTTTTATATTAGTCAAATATTAATTAATGAAGAGTTAGTCATTAATTAATTTTTATCATCCATCACGAGTCAATGTATACATCTATGTAGCTTTATTTTATCATACCATATACTGTATTGTATGTTAGTTATACCATACCACATTTAGTTCAACATGCATATCTTTTTCTAAATAATTTTTTTTATGAAACACTTGAATCATACATTTATAAAAGGAAAGAAGAGTACTAATGAAAAATTATCTCCTTTGAATATATTTTAGTAATGAATCTCCTTTAAGTACTTTAGTTTATTTCTCATCTTACAAATAATACTATTACAAAAAAAATAAGGAAAAAATGTAATGTACAAATACACACACATAAAAATGGAAAAAAAAAGCTTTAAAAATTTATGTAACTACTTTATAGTAGAAGGAAGTTGATGTTGGTATTGATCACCAAGATAAACTAATTAATTACATTACTTTCAATACAAATACAAAGTTTATAAATATTCTTTTAAACAAATTAAGATGATATTTAATATAAAAGGTCCTTTTTAATATGCTTATTTGGCAAGAAAATTACTTGTAATAATTTTTACCAATATATCGAAAAATTATGAATTAAATTATATAATAATCATATTTCTATATAATAAAAAATATTTATTCAAAGTTGTCGTTCTTTTTATTATACATATTTATCACAATTATTTTTATAAAATTCAATATTTAAGAAAATAAAATAAATATAACATGCCATGACCAGAGCACGTGCATTTTACTAATATATTTTAAAATTGACACCAAAATCCTGTGTCAAAAAATTATGGCAAATTTTCCTTTTTTTTCTTTTTTTTTTTTTGTCAAATTAATGTATCGTTTTCCTTGTGTTCCCTTTTATGTATTTGTTTTAGTTTTTCTTTTATTTTTTCATATTTATATATACACACACACACACAATTAGTTTGGCATAGGGCCTGAAGTGCATTTTGTATATACTCAAACATGCACAAAAGTATTTTATATTTATAATGTATATAGTAATTATATATGTAACTAGTGGCTATGGCACACTCTAAGCGTGTGCAAAATAAAAATGAAATATAATTTGATCGTATGCTTAATAAATTTATAATTTATATACTCTAAAAAATATAAAAATTATTGAAAATTAAATTTATATATTATGCAAAACAAAACAAAAACTAAAAGTTGAATTGAATTTTATTATTAAAAATAAATGAAAAGATAAAATATATTAATTATTGAAGATACAGATATGAGAGAAGATGGAGAAAGATATTACATTGAAAAGTGAGAGAAAATAGGAGAGAAAAAATTAAAAAAAAAGTCAAACCAAATACACCAAACAGTTATTTGAGGGTGTTGGTGCTTTATAAAAAAGTATAGATGATATGCGGACCTCTAATAAGATGACACGTGTTCAAGAATTCCAAATAACCATGAATTTAATGGATTCCCCAAGGATATATCGCACCTCAAAGGGACAACCTTCTCAAATAGGGTTCTCGACGATTAGATCTCAATCTCCTTGATCTATCTTCAGTGGACCCCCAATCGGGTCCTCAACTACATCCTGCTCAAGTTCTCCTTTCGAGGACACCTACCCCGAGCAAGGAAGATGTTATGACACCACCACTAATTGAGAGATCCATTTCCATACGATAGTCCCTTCCATCTCCATACACAAGCGCCCACTATTTCCTAACATACAACGAACTCGGATTAAAGTAGGGTGACCACTCACAACTCAACTCTAGCAAACTCTCCATGTCAGCCCTAATTCTCAGGGGCACACACCAACCATCATCTATAAATATTCCCACTCTTGTCATACTAAGCATACATTGTTCACTTACCTTTCCATTACTCAGCTCAATTATCCACTCTCCTCGTACACTAAGTTGAGTATCGGGGGGTTCTAGTAGGAAACGCTTCCAAATAGGCTCACGTATGCTTATTTGATAACAAGTTAGAATCCAAAACCAACATATGTAGACCACATCATCCTATCCTCGCGACACATGAGCCGAGCATTATTATGTATGATGCTTGCGATTTTTCCTAAGCACTTCGAATTTTTAACTCAAGAAAACGAGCTTCAGTGCTTTGTGTAGAACTGAATAAGACTTGAAGGAAAACCTACAAAACAAAGGTTAATACTCCATTGAATTGTGCAAGTAACTAGTCGAGAATGATAACATAGCAACAAGAAATAATGAATTTTGCAAGTAAATTGTCAAAGATGGTAGAGAGACGGGCGCATATGCATGTAAAGTGCTAAAAAGATATTGTGCTTCACCTTTAGGGGTGGATCCCCTTTTATAAACTAGGGAAGCATTTGATTAACAATATTACAAAGTATCAGACAAAATAATCCTATGCTCCTTCCAATTTGATTAAAGAGACACATGCATACGAGCCTTTCATTATATTCTTTTGACCCATCTTAGTCTTGGGTACTATGGTAGATTGGAGTCTCGAGGGGGTGATAGGATTGAAGGGAATTTAGCAGGTTTGTGAGACACACTTACTAAAATGACCATTAATTAATTTGATAATAAAGAATCCTCTTGTAGGTCCTCAAGGGGAAATTAGTAATTCAATATATTAATATGTAATAGAGGTCTCAATCAAATGGGAAGAAACTACAAAAGAAGGTATTTATATTCAAGTACAAATATTATTAACTAAACATGTAAGTACAAAGTACTATCACCTAGTCACCTATAAGCATTAGTCTTTACATTAAGGTAGGAAAGATAATATTCACAATCAAATGCTTCCAAAAGGGCTAGAAGCCTAGAACCACCTTCATGATTCTCAGCCACCCTCCTGGCAGATAGGAAGGGTGGTTCAAAGTGGTTAAGATAATTAGAGAGAATAAATTTCATGTGATGAAGTACCTGTGACCACGTCCCTCTCCTAATTGTTAGGAAGAGTCTGTTACCTAACGCCTAGACAAAGCCCTAGATTTCGCCAACTTCCTTACTCGAGTCATCAGGTTGGCTACCCTACTATTTTTGTAGGTGGGCCTCCTTCCTAGGCCACGATTTCTAACAAGGCCCTATGGGGCTTTGTCAACAGGTGGACTTCTTTCTTGAATCGTCCTTCCTTGCCCAAATTTGTTGGGCTTCATCACCTTTCCTCATCGCATATTGATAAGCCCATTTTGGTAAAAATAGATAGTATCATCAATGTAAATTTTTATTTCAAGGTTTTTGGTGTTAGTTTTTCTTAATATAATGTTCTTGGTGTATGAATCGGATAAAATATAAATGATCGGGTCAATATATGTTAAGGCATCTATTATAAATATGAAGGTAGTTATTCTAATCAAAATTCTCCTAGACAATCAAATACTTCACAGGACGATCGCGTACATAAAGCTGGTATTCCTTTGTAGAGTTTAACAAATCAATGGAAAAGGCTAGCCATTGAAGGTGGCATCATGTAATTGCCATATATAAAACAAGCTAAGGATCTATATATGGAACCAGCATAATTAAATCCAAACCCGAATTTTCTTAGTTAGAACATATCTATCTCTACTTTAGATCAATATGCTGAAAAATATTCTCATTATTGAATATTTATCAAAAGACTACAACAAAAAGTATATAAATGACAAAATATTAAATTGTTAATATGAAAGGTGCTCCTAAATTTTTATTAAGTGACAATACTTTCGATTTTGTTGCTAGTTAAATATATTTATTAACAATAATTTTTATTTTGTCACAATATGACTTATGGTGGCATAAATTAATATTTTAATGATCATCATCGACAATTAATAACACAATTATAGTGACAATTTGATAAAAAAAAAATTATTTTTGTGATTTTATGAAAGGATTTCCATTGTCACTAAATTATCACCATAGAAATTTTACTAATTATCAATGGTGGTACCAACTACCAGTTGGTCTAGCGAAATGAGTCATTAGATCCCTTAATTAACGTACAGAGTTTGAATCTTCGAATTGTAAATGAAACAATTGTTTGGGAAGATCGCCCCCATATTAGGCCTCTACAGTACCCGAATTCGAATTAGACGGATAGTAACTCAAAAATCGAGCGATTTAATTAGACCAAGAAAAAAATTATCAATAATATAAACTTAAATGCTATCTTAAAAAAGAAATTATCAGTGGGGGGAACCTGGTGAAAATAGTAGTGACAACTAAACACTGCACAAAGTATGCAAGTATATATATGTATTGATTTTTTAAGTACTCCATTGCCAGAGAAAGACATATAAGTCCCACAATTATTCGGAAGCATATATGTTATGTTTCCATAAGCAAATAAATAAGCTCATTGAACAGACCCAACAATATACGATGGCAGTCCCTTTCATTGAACTTTTTGGTCAAAAGCTAATGTGATAATTTTCTCAATTATATCCCACTTGTCCAGTGTGGATCATCTATTTAACATATTCCACTCCAGAAACTTTTGGAATGTCATGAAACCTTTCGTTTTCAACAACTTTTGGTGCTAGTATTGGTGAGAATGATTGATCGCAGAATATCAGGCAAACAGCATTTTAGCCCTCGGTGGAAGGGGAATGATAGAATTCTTAATATTATTATCTATTAGCCAAAAATTCGCATAAAGTTTTGTGGACAAGGTCTCGTCGAACAGGTCTTGAATTGTGAGTGTGTCCCCGACCAAATTGTAATAATCTTACGAATAGTTCTTTTTATGATAAATTATATTTTTCATCCCAAAAATTTGATTAGATTACACATTTAGCTCTGTAAGTATTGAACTTGCACATTTAGGGCCAATTTGTATAAATTATTAGGGGAAGAAAAAAAGTCTTCTCGAGCTCTAGTTTATATGGTAAATTTTTTTTTTCTTGGGCAAAATACACTTTACCCCATTTTACTATGTTATTTGTAACATTTATCCTCCTATACTATAGAAAACATCAATTATCCCCCCAAAATCGATTACTCTATATATTAATGACAATTGCTCTTTATTTTATTATACAAATACTTTGTCTTATTATCTTAATATCAATTAATAATATTAGCACACTCGATACGCGTGTATAATTAAAAAATAATATAATTTATTGACATACTAGATTTCTTTGATAGCATTTATACTATCAAAATATTTGTAATTATTTTTAATAGATTTATAAAATTAGTAAGATGCAAAAATAAAATAATTTAAAATAAAAAAAACAAAGAAAACGATGACAAAGAAACTTTATAAAATGATATTAAAAAGTATTGGAAAATAAAAGATAATAGAGATGGGAGAGAGAGGGGGGGGGGGGGGAACCATGTAAGAGGAGAAATGAGAAAGGAGAGAGAAATAAAAAAGAAAGAAGAAAAAAAGAAAAGAAAATTGACAAACCAAAAAACTAAGTAGACTACAAGTAGTTACTAAAGCATGTTGCTTCTTTATATAATAGTATAGATATTGGTGGAATGTTGATCTTAATTTTTTTCTGGGCAAATTATATTTTGAGATGGTCAAATAATTTTCTTTATTATAAATGTTCATCTATCAATCAAAACATGTATATCATAAAGAATAATAAATAATTATAATATAATATAGGTGAAATTGGTTAAAGTGCTTTATGTTCTATATATTGGAAGAAAAATACCTCATTAATCAATTGTGCATAACTAATGAATATTAAGTTGTACGAAAAATAATTTATTCATATTTTATCTTTACTATTTAATTTTCCATAAAAATTGTTCATAAATACATACTTTACTTGAGAAATGAACATTTACAAATTATAGAGTTATTTAACATTTTTCAAATATATTGTACTAAAAAAATAAAAAATAACAATTTACACAAATATTGATGTTAAAATAATAAGATAAAGTATATGTATAATAAAATAAAGGGTAATTTTGTCACTAGTATTTAGGGTTCTCAATTTTAAGGGGGTAAATGATATTTTTGATAGTATAAGGGGGTAAGTGTTACAAATGGTATAATACAAAGGGCAAAGTGTATTTTGCCCTTTTTTTTTTCTTTAATTCAATTTGTTTTGCATTCAAATGCAATAATTTCAAAGTATTTTAAAAATTACTTTGAATAACTATAAAAAAAAACACTTTTTGGCCTCTTTTATAGTTTTTGTTTTATAGAAAAAGCACAACTTTATTTTTTTCAAAAAAGACAAATACTTTTCTTCTTAGAAAAAGCCCTCCAAATGGGCTCTTAGCTTGTAAGTGTATTCAATTTGGCACATTTAGTTCTAAATTTACAATTTTAATCATGCAATTCTATCACTTTCGATCCATTTCAAATATTATTGTGAAATTATCTAAGGGAGTGAGTACTTCTGGTGCTATATTCACAAATTTTAATCATGCAATTCTGGCACTTCCGGTCCACCCCAAATGTTTTCACGAAATTAGCCGATGAAGTACGTACTTCTGGTCCTAACCTGCAATGAAATCATTCAAGACATGTGATAAGTCAGCATTTATATTTAATTTTGGTGTTTATTTTACTAGACTGTTCTTGTATTTTTGCATATTTGAACTTAATTGTACGCTAAATTGAATTCAATCATTGTTTCGCAAGCAAAGAGGGAAAAATACAATAAATGACACAAAAATTGAAGTCAAAAGCTGTGTACATTTTGAGTACTTACCCAATTTTAGCAATCAAAAGGGGCAATGAGTTTGTAAAACTTCATACGTACGCAAAATATTTTGCGTACGTACGCAGAATCAGCGACATCAGCTTCAAACTTTCCTTCTTCGAGTAGGATTATGATTAGAAAAGAGATTTTGGGCGATTTTCCACTCTCTTTAAGGCTAGGAAGAGGAACACAATAAGATTATGACATTTTCCTAGGGTTTAGATAGTTTTAGAACACCTTTTCATCTTTTAGATCTATTTTTTTATCTTTTCTTCTTGAAAGACGAAGATTGAAAAGAGATTGAAGGGAGAATCAAGAATTCAATCAAAGGGAAGCTCAACATCTAAGATTTCCACCATTATATTTCTTGTTTCTTCTACTCTATGGACTTTTTTATCTTCTCAGTTGTTGCTTTTAATTTGAACATGAACTAAATTCCTTTTCAAGTGTAAGGGATGATTTAGTTTTCTTATTCTTTATTCTATGAAAATCCTTTAAATTTTAATGATTCCTTGTTCTTATGTGTGAATCTTGTTTATTGTTCTTAATGTTTGATTAGGGATTGGCAGCTAGTTATTGATTTGAGAATCTATGATGAGGTTAAGGGACGAGTCATGATTGTTGTTCTTTTCGACAAGATCGATTGATGTTAGATTGAATAGAGATATTGGTTTAATACTGATTGAGCTTTCAAAGTTGTGTTGGAATCTTTATGCAATTTATCTTTTTGCTTAGATTGATTGAGTGACAACTAGTTAATTAAGATTTAGGGAGGTTTATATGAAGACAATTCTTTGATGCTTGAGAAAGATTACAGATATTTTAGTTCCTTGTTTTACACAATAGGGGAATTGTTAAGTCTAGAGATTGGAATAAAATAGAGAATAGGTTAATAAACATACCTTTGCACTAGAGTTTAGTTATATTGATTAATTGTTAAAATTTGAATTGCTAGGAGTTAGAGAAACATATTTAGGATTTTAATTGGTTTTAGGCTTAAACTAAACTTCACTCCATATTCGATTGATTTAGCTAAGTAATAACATGTTATTTTCATGAGTTAAATCACAATCTCAATAGAATCGATACTCTATTCATCATATATTACTTGTGTGATTGCGTATATTTGCATAGCCCCAACAACATCCTAGTTGCAATGCTTGTGGTGGTGTTCTAAAAATGGAGATTTAAAATGGAGGCAGCAAACATACACAAAATATAGGGTTCATCTAATTGATTTTTAAAAACAGAAGTTGATAGATCACTTTGTTAAATTTTTAAAAAATAGGGTTTGACTTTGAAAGATTAAATTCACGATCCTAGATGTAGAAGTCACGTGCAATGTTTTAAAAATTGGACCGTTCATTGAATCGGAAAATCAACTGGTTTATGGGTCACTGGTTCAACCTTGGGCCAACCGTGATCGGACCTGTCATGTCATAACTATTTTTAAAATAATTATTAATATATTAAAAATAGTTAAAATAATAAATAATAAAAGTATTCTTAAAAATCTAACTTTTTTACATTTTATATTTTCACTCTTACTATTTAAATGCATTATATTTATACACTATTTAAATCAAATATGTTAGTATAAAATAATAAACCTTAAAAAACTAAAAATAAACATGTTATGATAGAATTTGTAGCAACTTGTAGGGGTTTCTAATTTCTATTCCAAGTATAACTTTTTCATATCATAAAAATTGAACCACAAACAACCATGAAATAATAATGGCAGCAGGAAATCTGAAAAATTAAAGGAAAAAAATGGGGGTAGTTGATAGATAAATTACTTGTAAATCAACTTGTACGTGTGGATTTGAGTTGGAACTTGAAGAAATTGGAAGAATATTAAGATTTGGAAAGAAAGTAAAAATAGAAAGGAGAGAAAGAGAAGACAATGTGAGGGAAGAAAAATAAATTGTATGATTTTTGCCTTTTTAGTCTTCAATTTTTAATTTTTTATCAACCCATCCGGTTCAAGTTGATCGAGTCTAGTTTTTACAATCCAGCGGTCCAACACACTTATTAACGATTTTTTAAAAATAAAGCGATTTTTAACTTCATCCGGTTTTTTGATTCAACCTAGGCCGTTTCGTGGACCGGTTTGCAGTCCAACCGGTCCGACTAGCCAGTTCTGTTCTGTTTTTAAAACATTAGTCGCGCATGTAACTTAAATTGTCGGTTGAGGTTTGTTTTTTTTTTTTTTTGATAAATTCCACATTTCAAGGATTTTTAACATTAAATTTTATTTCATGGGATTTTTTAATTTAATTGAAACTAACACAGGGTGTCTCATTATTATTATTTTTTTAAAAATCTTTTTTTAGTCTGGTTAAAGAAAAATATAAATAGAACTATATGTAAAGAATTGTAATTTTAAGAGTAGTACCAATGATGTCAAGCGGGAGGGGCCGACCTACGAGACTGAACCAGCCAATCTCGACCCGGCCAGGCCCAACCCGTGAAATGTAAAAGGCGGGCTGGGGCATGTTACGGGTAATTTTTTGGGGCTCTATGCTTAACTCTGAAAATTTGCCTCAGCCCAGAAATTGCCCGTTTTAGCCCAAAATTAGGCCTAGATACAGAACCAAAAAAGTAGGCCCAGCTCGGGACCATTCAATATAAACCATTTTCTTAACCCAAAAAGTATGCAGCCCAATTTTTTTATTTTGTTTTGTTGTTATTCTTTGTTGAAATTAAGCTCAAATGGCAAATATATTAGCGCATCGTTTTTTATTCTTCCATAAAGCTCACCCTTTTTGGTCAATACTTCAACTATGGAAGAGGATTTTGACTTGAAGCCATGTATTATCCGCAAAACGTACAATATCAATATGGAAGTTTTTTAGTGCCTCCTAGGTGATTGGCAAAACGTATAATATCAACCCTACTTTGAGTAGCATGTTTCTTTTTAGTAGCACAATGCATATGGAGCTACTCGAGGAATTTGAGAAAGAAAATATCTTAAAATGTCAATTCTGATTATAGACCTCATTTTGAGGTTCTTTTACATATAATTGAAATTGGAAATTGATACAAAGCATTTAGGCAGAAAAATGAGTCGGGCAGCATTTTCCCATCATTCATGTATATTTGGTGTAGACCACTCTTTAAATGACTTTAAAGTTTTTTTCAATGTGAATGATAATTGTAACACAAATTTCATATTTATCGAATTGAAAAAAAAATAGTACAAATTGAATTTCAAAAATTTAATCAAATTTTGTAGGTAAGATTTCTATACTTGATCATCTGATTCTTCCATCAATTCAATAATGTCAATTTATGGGTTTCACATTATACGAATTAAACCTCGGTATGAACACTATGAAGAGTACCTTACATTTAATCTCAAACATCATTATTGATGTTGCTTTGACTTTGATTTGCAAAAAACGTCAATTCATAGGCTTAACACTTTGATTACGGATTGAACGTCTTATTGAACACTAGGACTTCGCCTTAATCACTGGGGACTTGACTTGGAGAAACAACAATACACAGACTTAGCACATTGATTGTGAATTGAATGTTTTGTTTGGATGATTTTGTGAAGAACGTTGAGAACTTCGTTTTGATCGTGGATTTGACTTGAGAAAATGCCAATACGCGAGCTTAGCACCTTGATCGTAGATTAAACACCTTGTTTGGGTAATCTCTATGAAGAACGCCAGGAACTTCGCTTGATCATTGTGGATTGGACTTGAGGAAACACTAATACGCGGACTTAACACATTGATTGTGAATTGAATGCTTTGTTTGGATGATCTCTATGAAGAACGCCCAAAACTTCACCTTGATACCGTGTATTAGACTTGAGGAAAATATTGATTCACTGGATTAGCACATTGACTGTGGATCGAACGCCTCGTTTGAATGGTCTTCGTGAAAAACATCGGAAACTTCGCCTTGATCACCTCAAATCTTCTTGAGCTTGACTAAGAACTTTGGGATTTCCTCCTGGTTTTGGGAAACCTTCATGTGTTTGATGTCTGTCTTCTGTGTCTTTGGCTTGTGGAAAGAACTCCTATTTATGGGTGGAGAAGAGGTTCTCTTACCATATTCACCTGATGAGGTGGCATGAATTGATTGATCATTCAATATTTGCTAGCAATTTGTTATATTGATTACAAGATGCTATTTGAATTGTCAAAATATTAATATCAAGCTTCCTTATTTGCAAAATATGACTTTTATTGTCAAATATTTGAAAATGAAAATTTTGATTTAATCACAAATAAAATATATTCTTTTAATTTTATTATTCAATTTGAAAGATTTTAAAATATAAATAATTATTTTTTAAAAAATAGTACACATGTCACATGTCAATTTATATTTAACATAAAGTTTCAATATCTACAGTAATCACAACTATCCTTTAGTTAAATACTGGATTTCGTCCGCTAAAACAATTTTCATAGGATTGTAAAGGAAAATAGATACATACGTTGATGGAAAAATGGAGCAAAATTTGTATAGATCAAAAACGTTTTATGCAAGGGGCAAGACAATGCCTGATTCATTTCAAATGTCTTCAAAAATAATTAAACATTAAATATATTTCGCCATTTAAATTTAAAATTCAAAATATATAAGAAAATTTTAGAATATGATTTTTTAAATGAATTACTTCAAAAAAGAAATAGTGGACTAATATTCAATATTAAAATATATATTATATCCTATCTAAGGGTCATAATTTGAGTTAATCAAATTTGAGTTGTGATATTTTTTATTTGGTGCAGAAATAATCTAATTAACCCATTTATGACTAGAAAAATATTAGGTGGATTGGGTTGGATTTCGGATCAACTTGATAAATTCAAAATATATAGAGTAAATACCATATTTAGTACTCAATATTTCATTTTAGTTAATAAAGTATCATTTGTGAGTGATTGTGATATTACTGTTCCTCAACTTATAAATTGGTTTCACGTTTGTCTATATGGTGAAATTTTCGGTACGTTTTTGCTTTAAATTGTATCATGTGACAATTATGTGCCTATTTTAAGAACAAAATTATTATTTTATAATTATACAATTTAGATTAAAAAAAATTAACGTGATTTATGAAAAACCCAAAAACATATAAAAAGTTAGCATATGTGATTTTTCGGCATATTTCCACTAAAAATAAGTTTTGAGATAGCAATGTGTAAAAATTATGAAGTTGAAGAGGTAAAATATAAAAACAGTAAAATTTAATTACTGAGTAACCATTAAAAACGACGAGATGGCGAAAGATTTCATACCTTAGATAAACCCCCATCGGACTTATATTAAATCCTTTGAAAGTGGCGCAGTCGAAATACCCTTGTCCAAGTCTCAGCTTTTGTACTACGCGACCTTGTTCATCTCTCTCTCTCTCTCTCACACACACACATCAGGTATCTCTCTCTCTCTCATCCTTTGATTCAGATTTTGAATTCTCTGTTTCGCTATAACAGGTGGCGTTATTCTTCAATTGTTTCTTTCATTCGTTTAATTGATCGTGAATTAATGCACGTCAAAAATCAACCATCTTAATAATTTACGTGAATTTATTTGTATTTCAGATTTAAATCAACGGGAATCCACTGCTGGTTTTGCCTGTTTGACGAGCAATGTGCGGAATCAACGGTGAGTCATCAATCAGAGTCTCTACATTCTTCAGTAATTTTACTTTGAATTACTCTGCTATTTATTTTAATTGTTATCGTTTCTCCTTGGACTTTGATTCGTCTTAAACCGCAATTATGGAACTTAAACTGTGTCACTACTGTTAGATTGTTAGTCAGTGATGATCTTGAACTTATAGTGTAATGTTCGAGTAAAAGTTCAACTCAGTGCTCTGATCAATGGTGTGTGTTATGTTATAGCCATCTTACGAAATCTGGGTGCTATTTTTCTGGATTTCGCCAAGCGGAGTCAGAAATTTTTGTGGGTAGCCAAATTTTTATAAAATATTAAAGGTATTTTTATTTTTTGGGAAGCAAAATTTAAAATTTTTGAAAAAATATATACCAAATTTAGCTTGATTTAAACTTGAAAGGGTCGACCACACCGGCAAGCCCCGGTCCTCCTGGGGCTGCGCCTAGAGAAATAACTACTTAATCTAGGATGGTTGGGATTTTTCATTTACTTTTCCAGTATGTTGGATACTATATTGTTTTATATCAATAATTAAAAATTTTAACTCGCATGATCTCTCTCTCTATATATATATACATATATATTAATCTAGGAAGCTTATGTTTTTTGTCCAAACAGTAAATTTTCCAAAAACCTTTATAAACAAACGTCGCTGTGCTTTTACTACAAAAGCCTCATACACAAACACAGACATCACGATTAGGTCTAGTTTCTTTAAATCACCAAGTGCAGCAATTAATTAATTATGCTAGATAGTTGTCTCTGAGCCTCAGCTTTGACATAATTCTTTTACAGGAGGACAGACTACGAATACGAGTCCCTCGTCTTGTTACGCCCGTGCCACTGGTACAAGGCCGGATAAGAAACTAGAATCCATTTCAGCCATGCTGGTCTACCAAAATAAAAGCCAAGAAGAACTTAGATGGGAGGTCTACCAGTCAGCTAGAAAAGTAGTATCTGTTCCGGCCATGCCTGTCTACCAAGATAAAAGCCAAGAAGAACTTAGATGGGAGGACTACCAGTCAGCTAGAAAAGTAGTATCTGTTTCAGCCATGCCTGGCTACCAAGATAAAAGCCACAAAGAACTTAAATGGGAGGACTCCCAATTAGGAGATAAAGGAACACAAGTGGATAGTGTTTGAAATTATAGTAGAAAAAAGTCCCTTGGTTTTCAGGATTCATAGGGCTTTCCTTTTTGCTTTGACATAATTCCTTTGCTGGAGGACGTGTTTTGGGAGCACTAGTTTTCACCGTCTGCTTTTGGAGGGCAACAATGGGGGGGTAGAGTGTCTCCGTATACACATACGTGTGAAGTAGACGGCGCCACTCGTACACCGCCAGCGAGAAAGATAGTATCTGTTTCGGCAATGCCGGTTTACACAGATAAAAGCCATGAGGAACTTAGATGGGAGGAGTACCAGTTAGCAGCCAAAGGTACACAAGTCTATCAAACATGCTTATCAAGTGGTTTTATGGGTTGTAATTTAATAAAACTTGTCCTAGGTCTTCTGTATTCATAGGCCTTAGTTGTTTTGCTTTGACATAATTCTTTTACAGGAGGACTGACTACATCATCTGCTTTAGGAGAGCAACGAGGGGGGAGTAGAGTGACACCTGAGACTGATGGCGGTGCCATTGTTACTCAGCCTACACAGCCAGAGGCTACAAACATAGAATCTATTTCAGCGTTGCAAGTGTACAAAGATATAAGCCATGAAGAACATAGATGGGAAGATTATCAGTCGGGAGATAAAGGTGCACAAGGCAGACTCTTCGACTTGATACGATCAATCAATGTGAAAAGTTGTTGCAAGATAGCATCTCAAGTGGTTGAATTATCAATTTTTGCCCAAAACTCTCACTCTCAGAGAAATTCTTCAAAGATTAATCTCGAGGTTTCTGTCAAGATCGAAGACGGAGATTGTCCAATCTATTTAGTTTACATTTGCCACTTTAGAATGAATTTGACGGATATATTTACTCACTTAATCGCTTAATTTGTCGTTTGCCTGCAAAATTTCCTACACACTATAAGAAAATGAATAAATTTGTGACAGTATAACAAGTGATAACAAAAAAAATTGTCATTAATTATATATATTTAGTGACAATAAATTTATATCCTAACCAAAAAAAAAAAGACAATAAATTTATATTGTCGCAAAATATAGTTTGTACAATGTTAATGGTGACAACATAGTGCAAAATTAACAATTAGTAACAGACTTATTGTGACAACTTCGTGACAATGAAATTTTGTCACAAAATTCTAAAAGCAATTTTTATTGTCATCAAATTGTCACTATATGTATGTCATTAATTTTTATTGGTGACAACTATAATATGAATTCTTGTCATAAAAAATTAATTAGTGACAACATTGAATGTATTGTCACTTAATACAATCATTGGCGACAACTTTTAAATTGTCTCTATTAAATCTTGTCAATCTTGTCAATAATATTAATAATATTACTTTTTCTTGTAGTGACGTACATATTTCTTTTATTTCTTCCTTTAATAAATTTGGAAAGATAATCTTACGTTTTTTTTTTTTTTATAAATAATGACTTCTTTGGAATTCCTATTACCAGTTGATTTTTACATAAATACTCAAATTTTGAATGATTGTAACTTTTTTAAATTTTAAGTTATTGTAGATTTTGCAAGAAAAGATCTAAATAATAATGTTTTTAATAAAAGTTCAACAAACAAAAAATATATATTCACTATATTAATTTATATTCAATATTTTAATATTTATCTTAATAAATACAAACTTTAGATAACACAAAGTATTTTTAATTATCAAAAATTGAATGTTCACAATATTATGACTTATAAAAACAAATTTACTAATTTAAATTAATTAAATAAATCATATCAAAAGATGGATGATAGTTTTAAAAGTGAGATAATGGATAAGTATGTTTATGATTGAAATTATGCAATAAATTTTGATGGTGAATATGAAAAACACTTAAAAAACAGGACAATAAAATATTTTTTCATTTAATCCAACATAGTATATACACACAACTAAATAATAAACTAATAAAAGTATGGAAAATCTTGAATAACAAATAAGTTAACAAATCATAAATAACTAAGAAATTCATATAATTTCTTCATTAATAATCCATATTTAATAGATCATATTCAATCATATCAAAAGTAGCGAACGTATCCTTAATGCTTTCCAGCGAATTCAACATTAACTATGTTCAAAGTTTTGGATTATGATTGCATCTATTGAGTGAACTAAATTCCACATATTACACCTTTGAGTTTGATGAATTCTTTTATTTATTTATTTATTTTCGTGCTCACATTTTACCAAATTCCTATTCAAAAAGTCAGGCATTTCCTAAATCCTAATGATTCTTGAAAAACATAAATCATGATTGGTTTTCTACAGTAGATAAACCTATATTTGAAATATATATACAGGGGTAAAAATTTTTTGCCCTATGCACGTTTTTACACTATACCTACAAAAGCCTTTTTTTTTTTGGGACATTTGTCATCTAAATTTTATATTTTTTACAGATTATCATATAAAATGCATTTTCGGATGGAATATTCCAATAAAATTTCATCAGATGCATGTCACACGACTTAACCAAGAACAAATACGTCATTTCAAATGGTTCAATTTTGAAAAATGGCCAAAAAGATTTTGAATGATGTAGTATTCAAACCTCAATCATTTGGACACATTTGATTTTAATGACATAATGTGCTATACATAATAATTTAATCTTTGACGCTATTTAAGTTCAATTTTCAAAATCTATTTATCTGATTTTGATATTTTGCCTTCAATTTTTTTCAAATATATCGAATACATCGATAAAATAATAAAATAAATTATTCTTTTCAATTTAAAGGGACAAAATTAATTCATTGAATTGAATTTATTTATATAAATTTGATAATTTGCCTTCAATACAAATTCTTATGAATTATATATATATATATATATATATATATATCACAATTATGTCCATGTCTTCGATATGTTTGAAAAAAAATTGAAGGTAAAAGAACAAAAATCACTATTAGAAAAAATGGTTTTAGCCACGAATTTAGAAAAAAAAATAATCCGTAGCTAAATAAAATAGTCACGGATTAGCTCCGAATTTTTTTCCGTGGCTAAATTTAATTACAAACTTTTAGCCATGGCTTTCCTCAACCACTGATTAGCCACATACGATCTGTGGCCAAATGTGGCCACTTAATATTGAAAATGCAAGACCGTGGCTGAGCCGGCCCCATTAGCCACGAATTGCAAAAAACAAATTTGAAAAAAAAAATTTAAAATGGGTTATACTTCAGCCAGGGAATGGGCACAAAAAAAATTAGTGGCTAAATTAGCTATGGATTTTTTCCGTGGCTAGATGTTGGTGCCATCTAAGCCACAAATTGGCCTTGGCAAATCCGTGGCTAAATTTTTTCGGTGTCTTCTCTACCTACCGTGGCTAATCCGTGGCTATTTGGTGTTTTTCTATTAGTGAATAGATAAATAAATTATGAAAATTGAATTTAAAAAGTTTTAAAGATTAAAGATTAATTTATTTCGTAATTTTATCCATATATTGAAATTTTTTTAATTTTGTCCTTTTGACTTGAAAAGAATAATTTATTTCATAATTTTAGCCATGTATTAGATATATTTGAAAAAAATTGAAGAAAAAAATATTAAAATTAAATAAGTAAATTTGAAAATTGAACTTAATGATTTTTCAAATAACAATATTATTTTAAAGTATAATTTACAATAAAAATTAAATATGTCCAAGTGGTAACCGAGGTGGCCTTGAATTTTGTTGGGATTTGACCATGTGAAATGACACATTTCCCCTTAATTAGTTAGATCACCTAATATGTATTGATGGAATTCTGACGAAATATTCTGCCGGAAAATGAGCTCGGACGGCAATTTGTAAAAATCCCAAAGTTTAAATGGGAAACGTAAAAAAAAGGCTTAGTGGGTATAATCTAAAAGCACGCATAGTTCGGAGGGTAGGTTTTTTTTCCCCAATATATTGAGGTCAAACATGTTCTATAATTATACAATTTCTTAATATATTTATTTTTTGATTTATGTTATAAAAAGGTAATTTATTTTAATCAAATTATTTTTTTATAATATAAATTTATAAAAATATATACATAAATATATCTATTTCTTGTATTTTGGCACAAGACTAAATACTAATAAAAATTAGAATTTAAAATTATTAAAAATTGACACTTATCACAAACTCACAATACACCATTATTATAAATTGACACTTGTCACAAACTCACAATACACCACAATAAGGCTATTCAAATATTACAAATATAAAATATAATATATATATATATATATATATTTGTGTGTAAAATTTAATAAAAGTCCACAGTTTTATGTCATCAAAATTTAAATATGTGATTAAATTATATATATATATATATATATTATTTCATCGAATATGTCCATTTACCGATATATATATATATATATATATATATTAGGCGCCGATTTCAACACCAACTTAAACCTTGCCATACTGTTTCCCCTGTCCTCGTCAAACCCTCAGCTTTTCAACTACGCGACCTTGTTCAGCTCACTCAGTCTCCAAATCTCTTTCTCTCTCGTCAGGTATCGCAATATATATACATATACACACACACACACACACACACACACACATATATATATATATATATAATTATTATAGTTCTCTACTATTCTGATGCTCTTCGCTCCCTTCTCACTCGAGTTTCAGTTTTTGAATTCTCAGTTTTCGCGCGCAATCTCTCATCACAAGTGGCGTTATTGTTCAATTGTTTTCTTTCATTAGCGCAAGGTTTTTGTTTATTCATTATATTAAATATTAATCGCCTCTGTTAGAATTCATGTCGAAATTCAACTATCTGCGTTTAAGTTTTGCTCGTTTGCGCTTGGGTTTTCTGAATAATTTACGCAATGTTCTTTTATATATATATATATATATATATATTATAACGATTTTTTTTCTTATTGTTCGTGATGTTCAGATTCCAATAGACGGCGATTCACGATTGGTTTTGCTTTGTTTTGAGGCATAATGTTTGGAATCAACCTTAAGTGATCAATCACATTTTTGACATTCTTTCGAATATTCTGTAATCCGTATTGTTATGAATTACTGTGAATTACTCTGCTGCTTATTTTACTGTCGTTTCTCCGTTGATTTGATTCTTCTGCAACCGCAATTATGGAACTTAAACTGTGTTACTCCTGTTAGATTGGTAGTCAGTGATGATCTTGAATTCATAATGTAATGTTCTAGTAAAAGTTCAACTCAGTGATCTGATCAATGGTGTGTGTTTTGGTATGGCCATTTTACAAAATCTGAGTGCTATTTTATGGAAATTAATGATGATTTCCAAAGGAGGATTTTGGAGACAGATGTAGAAAAAGATAACTGCCACAGAAATAACTACTTCTTCCTGTATGGTTGGGATTTTTCATTTACTTTTTTGTATGTTGGATGTTATATTTTTTATGTCAATAATAAAAAAATTTAACTTGCGTGATCTCTTTATGTGTTAATAATCTAAGAAGTCTATGTTAATTTTGTCGAAACATTAAATTGTGACAGTGACAGTGTAAAGTTCTTGTTGGATTTTTCTTTTTCTTTTTCTTTCTTCCCCTGCCTTTAGTTTCAAAACAACCACTGCATTTGTTGCACCTAGTACGACAGCATTCGGTTCATCAAGTCGTCCTGTTCTCTTTGAACTATGTATCAGTTAGTGCATCTATTTGATTTGTTTCTGCGTAATGGTCAAATACATATAAAACTATTTAAAATTTGTACTTAATTATCCATAAAAGGAAAAGAAATTATAAGAATATAAAAGGAAAAGAAATTATAAGAACTTACAGGTTGCTGTCGTTTTCCTACAAAAGCCTTTCACACAGACGTCTTAATGTGGTGCAGTTTATCATAATCCACCAACAACAGCATTTTTGGAGATTATGTATGCATACTTTACAGGAGGACAGACTACGATGCCCACATTTGGTAGCTCAGATTTTGGCCAGTTTGCTTTTGGAGGGCAAAGAGGGGGAAGTAGAGTATATGCATACTCACCTACACCTGAGATAGATGGTGCCACTGGCACACAACCAACTGGAAAACTAGAATCTATTTCAGCCATGCCGGTCTACAAAGATAAAAGCGATGAAGAGCTTAGATGGGAGGACCACCAGTTAGGGGATAAAGGTGATTTTCTGGTTGAAATTTATGAATATTTTGAACCCTAATAGAATTTGTTAAAACAATACGCTACTAATAATCTTTATGTATGAAATATAGGAGGGCCAGCTCCTGCTGGTCAGGCTATGGCTTCTGTTAGCTTTGGTAGTTTGGGATTTAAAGCCTCATCAACTCCGCCGTTTGGTCAGTCATCTGGAAATCCTTTTTCATCCTCAACATCTTCCAATCCATTTACTTCAAAAGCCCCAGTGTTTTCGGCATTTGGTTCTTCACCTTTTGGAACATCAAATACATCCAGCGTTTTTGGTTCGACATCATCCTTATTTGGCGCCACGACTCAAGCATTTGGAGTCAATACCTCCCCTTCTCTTTTTAGCTCTTCTAGTTCATCTGCTTTTGGACCACCGTCTATTTTTGGTGCTACATCAGCACCGGGGACAACAGCATTTGGTGCTACCAGTACCCCTGCCTTTAGTTTCAAAACAACCCCTGAATTTGGTACCACAAGTGATGGATTTGGTGCGTTGAGTTCTCCTTCTGGATCAACTACTCCAGTATTTAGTGTCTCTTCCACTCCAGCATTTGGTGCCACATCCGCTCCTGCGTTCAACTCAGCTACTCCTGCATTCAGTGCCACAAGCTTTCCCTCTTTTAAATTTGGGTCCAGTCCAGCAGTCGGCCAATCAACCTCTGCATTTGGAATTAGCCCATTTGGCACAAGATCATCCTTTGGAACTCAAAGTGCTTCTTTTGGTAAGTTGTTTTCTTGTCGTCAGTGGTGTGGAATTAAGTTTATATTGGCTATGTTTTGAGCTTGCTTCTTAGTGATTAAAATGCTGAAACAGATAGTTTTCCTTGATTTTGTGTTGAAGGAAAACCACAAAGGAAATATGGTGACATGTATAATTAGGTGAATTATTTATCAATTGACATATCTATTTGATTTATTTCTGCATACTGGTCAACTGCACAGAAAACTATCTAGATTTTGTACTTAATCCCCTATAAAAAATGAAAATAAGTTCTGGGAATTTAGTTTGTATGGTTTTCAAAACCTTGCACACAAACATCACAATGAGGTCTGATTTATCATTTTTGGAAGTTATGAATGCTATATAGTTTTGAGCCTCGGCTTTGGCAATTGCTTTACAGGAGAACAAACTGCGATGCCCCCGTTTGGCAGCCTTGGTTTTGCCCAGTTTGCTACTGGAAGGCGAAGAGAGGGAAGTAGAGTATATCCCTACTCACATACACCTGAACCAGATGGCGTCACTGGTACACAGCTAGCTGGAAAACTAAGATCTATTTCGGCTATGCTGGTATACAAAGATAAAATCCATGAAGAACTTAGATGGGAGGACTACCAGTTAGGAGATAGAGTCCAGCCAACTGGAAAACTAGAATCTATTTCGGCCATGCCAGCCAACAAAGATAAAGTCCATGAACTTGGATGGGAGGACTCTCAGAAGGGTATACAATTCAGTCTTTGAGGCTGCATATGATCAAACGATGTCAACAGTTTTTGCATGATAGCGTTTGAAATTAAAATGTTCCTTATTGCCCTAAATAATGCTTTGGGTATTTATAGGGTTTTCATTTTTGCTTCGACATAATTCCTTTGCAGGAGCGCTGACTAGTACACCTATGTTTGGCAGACTTGGTTTTGGCCAGTCTACTTTCGGAGGGCAACAAGGGATGAGTAGAGTATTTCCCTGTACACCTGCGCCTCAGATAGATGATGCCACTTGTACACTGCCAACTGGAATCATTGAATCTATTTCAGCCATGCTGGTCTACAGAGATAAAAGCCATGAAGAACTTAGATGGGAGGATCACCAGTTAGGAGATAAAGGTACACAAGTCTATTTGCCGCTATCAAATGATGTGAAAAGTTTTTGCACGATAGCATTTGAAATTATAGTGGAAAATGTCCAATGTCCCTTGTTTCATTAGATTTGGTCTTTAGTATTTATAGGCTTTATTTATTTATTTGCTTTGACATATTTCCTTTACAGGAGGACCAACTACATTATCCACGTTTGGCAACTCTGGATACGGCCAGTCTGCTTTTGGGAAGCGATGCAGGGGAAGCAGAATATCTTGCTACTCACCTACACCTGAGACAGATGGTGGCACTGTTACACGACCGGCTGCAAACGTAGGACCTATTTCAGGTACACAAGTCTATTTGCCGCTATCAATTGATGTCATGAACTGTTTTTATATTATTTTTTTGCTAATCAGATAAGTTTTTGCATGATGGTGTTTGAGAAAAAGTGGAAAATTCTAAGATTTGGTCTTTAATAGTTACAGGAGGACAGACTACATCATCCACGCTTGGCAACTCTGGAGATGGCCAGTCTGTTTTCGGAAAGCAACGAGGGGGAAGTAGGGTATCTGGCTACTCACCTACACCTGAGATAGATGGTGGTGCCACTGTTACACAGCCAACACAGCCGGCTACAAACATGGAAGGTGACACCGTTACACAGCCTGCACAGTCGGCTACAAACATAGAAGGCGCCACCGTCACACAGCCTACACAGCCGGCTACAAACATAGAATCTAGTTCAGCGATGCTGGTCTCCAAAGATATGAACCATGATGAAGAACATGACTATGTGTTGGTAGATAAAGATGATGCACTAGGCAGTCTCTGCGGCTTGATACAATCACTCGATGTGAAAAGTTCTTGCACCAAAGTGTTCGAGTTTGTCAAATTAATTTCTCGCACGAAACTCTCGAGTTTCGGAGGAATTCTTCAAGATAAATCTCACGGTTCTCATCAAGGTTAAAGACGGAGATCATAGTCTAAACATAGAGCTCTCTCTCTCTCTCCCTCTCTCTCTCTCTCTCTCTCTCTCTCTCTCTCTCATCATTTTGATATTTTGGATTCAAGATTGTCCAATCTATTTCATGTTTTCTAGGGAATTCAACATGAACTAAATTCAAAGTTTTGGATTATGATTGAATCCCTTGAATGAACTAAATTCCACATCTTTCCCCTTTGAGATGAATTTTTGATTGCTTTTTTGTTTTGCGTGTGCGTGCATGCGTGCGTGCGTGTGTGTGTGTGTGTGTATCTGTTGGTGTAATTTGATCCATTTGTACACTGGTTGGGAATATATCTGCATGCCTTAGGTAGTAAATCTACATGGTGCCTGATTAATTGTTTTCATAATTTTGGTTCATATAGGAACATAGTGGAACAAGTAAGATTTTTTTTTGCATGAAATTTGGGAGAACCTTTTTCTTTGTTTACATTCGGGACTGTCAACTTGCTCGGCCATACAATTCATTGTAGGGGAGAAATATTGGCTTTTCTCTCATAAAGGGGGGAAGGATTACATCATTCTAGGCCTCTCGTATCTTGATCGCATTTGGGCATTTAAATCTCTATCTGACCTTTCATTTACTAGACTTTCATATATGAATAAAATCAAGTTGTGATAGTGTAGTCCTCGTTAGTGATACTTGAATAGCTCAACTCAATTTCTCTTGAAATCGATACTTTATACACTACATTACTTATTGATGACACATTTATTGGTATGTTAACATTTTTGCCATACAAATTTTTAAATTGCGTCGTCGTACAAACAACTTGACTCTGCCTGCATCTATTTTAATGTCTTCACAATGCAAGCTAAACCAATGCCTTAGATTTTACTGTCTGTTGTTCAGTTTGTAGGTCTTTTTATCCATCTTTTTCATCACTCTTTCTCCTAAAATAAGAAATTTATACAAATAAATCAAAATGAAATTAGATAATGTCAAGAAAATACATGATGGATTCATGACAATTGACAATTAAAAAAAAATGTCATAAATATGGACTCATAAAATATATAGCAAAGTATTTGCCATAATTATGTTGTATTATTTTGGTAAAACCTTTCAAATTAATAATACATAGATAGGATAGATACAAGTAAACATGTAACGTCAACCATGTATCAATCCAGATATGCACCTTAACTTTTGAAACAAACATGGGGGAAAAAATACATAAGTCGTAATCCTCTTTCATATCTCTAGATGCTAATCAAATTTACAACTCTTTCCCAATCTTAAAATGCAAGTAACATTTCAAACTACATAATGACTAACAAGTTATGTAAGAGGAGATGCGAATTATCTATTATATAGTTGTCCTAGAGGACTACTGCTACTACTAATAATAATAATAATAATAATAATCATCTGATTCAAAATAGTAAAAGAATCCATTGCCAATATCTTTTAATTGCTGAAGGAGGAAGTTTGGAAATATATATTGTGATACAAATACTCACTGAAAGTCCATAGATACTATAGTTCTATATTGTTTAAGTTAGTATTGAGGGGTGAAATATAATTTGAACAGAGACTTTTGATAGAGGCTTGAGGTATTAATGACAACTCACTTACCGAAATGAACTTTGGATAATTATAATAGAGTTTTTTTTTTGGGGGGGAGGGGGGGTGGGTATTGGATATTTACTATAATGTTCCTATATTTTCTTAGGTCATTATGAGCCTACATGGATTGAAGGAACTTTTTGGGATTGAAACTACCACAGTTGCCATTCCATCTAGGTAAGATAGTTGCATTTAATGTGATCAAAAGCCAATATGGTTGATCTGGTCTAGTAGATGGCGGATGCATTCCTACTAGGGAAGCCCACACCCATTAGAGAAGAACTCCTATTTTTGACACATATGCTCTTTTAATTTCGGAATCTTTATTTTTTCCTTATCATTTATTTTTCTTTTGAATTTTACATTGTGCACTTTTCTTTTCTTTTCTTTTTTTTTTAAATTTTAGCGATTGTTATGTTATGCACTTCTTTTTCTTTTTTTTTAGAAGGTTTTATTTCTGGGTACACTTTGTTACTACCCAAACAAAAAGAAAATGATAATTTCATTTACCATTCCAATTTGTATGCTAGGTTAATCATATTAATTTGAATGAGGATTGAAATAATTTAAGTGATCTAGAACATATAATACTTAGTAAAAATTAGAATATGTATATCAATTGAACATTCCAAATAAACATTTTACAAACAAAAAAAAAAATGAAACTTAAATCACTCAAGTTTTTAGTGGATTAAGTTTTAAACAAAAAGAAACATAAAAGTAAATTAAAAGAGGACATATGTCAAGAATATAGAGGTGCTTTCCTAGTGAATATGCATCTTGGCATATACTAGTAGTGGTGGAGCCACATACTAAGGGGGTGCATGTACACCCCCTTACTCTTAAACTACCTCATATATACATGTATTATTCAATTTGAGTAAACATCTTGATTATCTTTCCTCAATGCTGCCCCCCTTATTTTGTACACTTTTATTTTCACTTTTCAATAGTATTATTAACAACAACAACAACCCAAATTATAAGACAAAACCAAATAAGCCCAATAATAATAAAAGATTAATAAACCCAAATAACAAGAACAAGCCTATTTAAATGTAAGAAATACTTTAAATCTACTTTGTGCGTTTTATTTTCTTTTACAAGTCTCCAGTAGGACATTAAATGCACCCTACAATACAAAATACAAAAATCACAACAAAAGTGCCCTTTTTACTTCACCTTTGTCATAGAAACAATCCTGGCTCCATCTTTTCCTTACAGTAGATGAGAATTCGCGGTTTAAGAGCGCATTGAGCAAATTTGATTCTCAAATTTCAATTTAGACCAAGTAAATTGAGAGTATTGGGATTTATCAAGACAAAGTTGGTGAGTTTTTTTCTCTTCTATGAAATTTCGTTTTTTGAAGTGTTATAAAATAAAATGGTGATGTACATTTTGCACCCCACAACATAAAGTGAATGAAGTACTTTGCACCCTGAAATAAACAAAATAGCGCAATGCACCTTCAAATTGATATAACCTTGGCAAATTGACCTCTTTTATTATTTTAAGGCGCAAAGAGCCCATTAATTAATTATGATGAGAAATGCAATATATATATATATATATATATATATATATTAACTTCAAAAGAATCATCCTAATTTAAGTTTTTATAAATGGTAACTTAATTTGTAAGGATTTACAAAAAATATAATGCTAGTGCATGAATAGAAGTAATAGTTAATTATCCAAATTAAGGTCTAGGTCAAATAATAATTTTCAAATATTCATTTTAGAATTTAATATAGTTAAACATATTTTCAATACTATTTCAAATTATACTTTTCGGCATTAAGTGTCTAGTTAAATGAATTAGAAATTGATATAATAGACGATTGTATATTTCAAATATGTAGGCATGTGTACACACACACACGCACGAGCGCGCGCATATATGTTACCTTTCTTGAAATTTTATTCAAAACATATGTGCATTCAATTATAATGATTATTTTTTTTGAGATAATTACTATTTACAACCCCAACTATGCGGGTTTTTGCACTTTGCAACTTAAATTTTTTTGTGTTACCGGTTACCACCCGATCTATGCGTCTTTTTGCAGGTTGCAAACTAAGTACAATTTACAATCAAAAATCGTCACCAGAGCTGCAACACATGACATGAACGTGTTGTGAGTAAGGGTGTTTTGGTCATTCTAGTATTTTGTGCACGTGATTATCAGGTGGGTAAAGATGAATCAGAAATTTTGCCCAAATTCGAATTGTGAAAACAAATTTAGGGCTTAGGTTTTGTTCATTTGTCAAAATCCTCTCTTCATGTGTCCTAAATCCTTGCTTTCATTTTGTTAAAAAGTACGGGAAGTTAGAGACGAGAGAAACGCAAAATTAGAATTCCGAAAATATCATAGAGAAGATGGGTTGGGAAGTTAGAGACGAGAGAAACGCGAAATTTCGAAAAGGGAAGCTAACCCCTGAGTACGGTACGTGTTAGAATTTAGGATTTTTGTACTTCGTCTTCAATTTTTTCTTATGATTGAGATTGGTATTTGGTTTTTTTTTGTTGTTTTTTGGATGGAATGATGCGTTTTGGCATTTTATGCCGTTGTGCTTGAAACAGTTCCCCTTTTTTTTCGATTTTGGAACAACATGTGGTCCTAAAATGTGTATTGTAAGCCTAAAGTCTGGATTTTTTATGTGTCATTGTATTTTATTTATATGATGTTTGTTAATGTTTTGTTGGTGGGGGACATGAGGGTTTTGATGTAGTTATGGTCCCAAAAGTGATTTTTTTTTTCCCTTTGTTAGTGGCTCTAATGTGGTCCCAATTGGGGCATGTGTTCTATTTTTGCATTGTGTGTGTGGTGGGGTTTTGTTGGTTTTCTTCCTAGTAGATGAATGCCTATTTTTTTATCCCTCCCTAACAGGACCTGAAAATGTGAAATTTACTATTAGAATTCACCATTCTGGATTGTTTGTTAATTTAGGGAAAAATTGTTATGTTAATGGGACAGTTAGCCACATTGACCATTGTGACTCTGATGAAATTTCTATCTTAGAAGTAGGTAACATGGCCAGAGTTGGGAGTTGTGGGTTTAATGAGTTATTACTATAGTGTTGATGGTGTAAACAATACAGTCCTATGTCCTCATGTCTAATGATAATGATGTCATGAATTTGGTTAACTTTATTGATGAGAAATGCTCAACACAAGTCATTACAAATGACAATTGTTCCATTGTGTGAATGTCAGATGCTATTGTGCAAGTTTTTGTCAATGAATTGGTGTATTTTTGGGATGTTAACAATTCGTCAATGGTTAGTCAAGCTAAGCGAAGTAATGTTTTTTTGGGAGATTGTCTTTTGGGTGAAGTTTTGCCAAAACATTGGATAGACTTCATTGTAACTTTGATTATGAATGGCATGGAAATTTAACTTTTGCTACTCATTATACTTCAAACATCCATTGAACTTGAATTCATTTACATACAAAACATTAAGTTCATGTCAACATTTCCATTGTGCTTGAAAATTGAAAGCTTAACATGCCCTTTAAACCAACACATATCTACTTGCTTGATTTCGTTTTACAACACAACTAAATGCATAATACATAAAGACCCAAGACAAGACTATTGCCACCCATAGCAACCTCTCCCTTGTTCTCCTTTGCTTCACTTCTTCTTCAAGAACCCTCACATGATTGTGCAATCCAGGTAGAATTTGTCTAGCCCTCGTGCACATTGGTGGATCATTCTACATGAAGAAACCACAATTTCCCACTTGATGCAGTACAAAAAAAAAATTACTTAAAGGAAAAATAGATTTAAAAAATTACCTACAAAAATAAAAATTATTTCCAAAATAATAAGGTTTCACCTAAATAAAACCGTAATAATTGTTCTTTCATTAGAAACCCCATTTTATGGCAACAATCTCAAATATTTCATTTGCCTAAAGAAACTAGGGTTTCAAATATACCCTCTTACCCGGTATTTTGGGCAGGCCACATATCTTCTTCCTGGGTCATCATCACCTCATGATGTCTTGCTTACGGTGCTTTTGCCACATTGACAAACATCTTCGGTCACCACAAACTCTGCTATCTGCTTCCACATTTTCGTTCGCATAAGAGGACGAGAAATGAAGACAAGTGAAATTTTATTTCCACATTTATTAATGGCCAGACAAGTTGATGAATTATTAATATATTTTATTTTCAACTAGAATGACCAAAACACCCTTACTTACAACACGTGCAGGTCATGTGTCGTCGCCCCGGTGACGGTTTTTGATCAGAATTTGCACTTAGGTTGCAACCTGCAAAAAGACGCATAGATTGGGTAGTAACGGTAACACGAAAAAATTTAGGTTGCAAAGTGCAAAATCCGCATAGTTGGGGTTGCAAACAGTAATTATCTTTATTTTTTAAAATATTTATTATCTCTTTTATATTTTTGGATAAATTTGATAGATTTATGTTTTATATATTTTTAAATTATTGATAGTCTGCAAGTGGTAGTCGGTAGGTGTACCCCATAATCTTAGGGCCCTGGCTCCGCCACTGTATACTGGCCCAATTGATCTAAAACCAATGTGATAGAGCATTAGATGCATGGTAGGCTAATGTAGTCCTCGTTAAACATGGATATTCGCCATAGACTATGTGTTCTATTGGGCGATGTGACGGGTCAACTGAATTGTGGATTTACAATCAATCATAGCTTCTCCTGGATGCTTCATCATGTGGAATTGTGCAACTTAAACATGTAAGATGGGGTACCAAATGGTAATTTACCATTCGAGTAGCGGTTGCCCGAAGCTTGAGTTGGGAACCGCCCCAATTGATGGGGGGGTCTTAGCTTGAGCAGTCGGTATCGAGAAGATGATATGGAAACCTAATTTGTGCACAACTGGCAATGGATGATATGCCATTTAAATTGTGACATATAATATATTTAAAGTCATGCCATAGCAAGAAGAATTATCTATCTTGGAGTTTTGATTCAAAATGAAATTATTGATTTCTCCTATTAGGTTGATAGTTACTTGTCTCGTTGGAGATAGTCAAGATCAAAATTTAAATACTTTATTTTCTTTCTATTAATTAGTACTCTTGTATCAATATTTCAAAACTTTTGTACAAGTATTCTATCACAAATTTTTGGGCTTTTGTAATGTTACATCGAATTGCTATAACTTTTAAATGTCCTACACTATGCCCCAAACAGCTTAGGACTGAGGGAAAAAAATAACTTAAAATATAAGAAATTGAATGAGACTAGCTTGAGGGATTATTACAATAAATGTGTAAGGTCTCAAGGGCAAAAATGAAAATTTGCCAAAGTTAAGATCAACTAAAGTCGATGGTGGAACTATGGGGTTGGAGGGTGCGATTGCCCTCTCAAATTTATGCCGAGTGAAACTTTACTTGTACTTGTTTAAAAATTTTAAAATTTTCTCCTAAATAATAAAAATATCTTTTATATTTTATAAAAAATTGATCTCTACCTCTTTCCCCAAACAAAAATTTCTATATTCGCTTCTAGCTAGGTTGTGTCGCCATATTTAGGAACCCAACTAGTATCTAAAGGGCCAACAAGAGCGAAGCCCACAGGCCTTGACAATCGGTTGGTCCCCCTTTAGTCTGTCTTTGTGTGTATCTCTCAAAATTGATTTTCACCTACTCTTCACCATTTCCCCGTCGAACACTCAACTTTTCTATTATGCGACCCTATTCATTGCTCGCAGTCGCTGCACTGCTGCTGCTGCTGGTGGATCTACCACCGTCTCCGAACCTCTATTGGTATGTGATAAGGGCTAAACCCAAAATACTATTTTAAATAATAATAATAAAGGCACATCACTATACTAAGGTGGACTATCAAAAGTCATAAAAAGCCCAATTGTACATACAAAGAAATATCAAAGTCCATACACTAAATATAAGACCTAATAAAAAGTTTTTACATGATAAGCACGTCGTACAACGTATGAAATCTCACCCTTAACATTAGGGTGTAATATATCACAGAATTATGACAAGTGTATAATTATGACCTAAGTGATTTAAATACTAAAATTTTTCTATTTTGGTACAACAACTTTCTTTTCTAAGAAGAATGCTAACTTTATCCTCAAGAATACATCATCTTCATCTTTCTTCATCAACAAGAATACATTTTATCTTTGTGGAGGCTGGAGATTCAACTCAACTAACTTCACTGACGCTCACTGTGGGGCATCTTCAGGCTTAAGTGTTGCTACGCTTGAGTCAGGGATGCTCAATTCCTTTTTTTCCTATTTTAATACAAATATAGCATACTCAAGCTCACATATACTCTTAGAACTTAAAAAAAAAGGCTAAAGAGATAGCCGAAAACCAAGAGCCACTAGTGATTGAAGTGGAAGGAGACCAGGCTGGAGCTAACTCTAGGCACTTACCAGTTATGACCCTAAATCAATTGAAAAGGATTTTAGAAATATGGGGATATCAGTTGATAAAAAAGCATGCATCTGCTGCATGTAGCTCGAGGGGATTGGCGTACGCTGACTCGCCCCAGAAAAGGCTACCACCCAATGTTTGGATCAGACCCCAAGAATTGTTCCCAGGATTAGGAGATACCTAGGACAACAAAACTACAGAAAAAGGGGGCAGCAACAGAGGCCCAAGAGATAAGGAAAAAAGAACTATGGAAACACACGAAATAGCCTATCCGGAAGAGATGACCCCACTTCTAAAGTATGCAAACAGTTCTTATGAACCAGATCTATGAGCTGGTCCAGAAGGTAGATGAGTTGAAACAAGAAAAGCAGATGGAAAAGGATACATTCATGCACAAATAAGGGTTCAGGAGGGAAAGGTTAAAATCCTCATGGAACCTATATAGGTGGCGAGCTTGGTCTTTGCACAAATTGAAGAACTTTAAGCTCTTATGCATCATTTAGAAGGTATGTGACTGGCGAAAGTCACAAGTTGCTTGAAGTCTAAGCTCTAACATGCGATCGGGAGCAGATGCATGACGTTCAACTTCTGCAATACCTTCAGCAAACCTCTCTTCACAATGCTTCTTCAGAGACTCTACCTCTTGGATATGCTTAGATGGGACTTCAAAAAGCTTTGAACGGTAGAGCTCCAGTTCATTTTGCACCGACAGTACCTAACCGGTTCTTACTTTAAGAAGATCTTCGACCTCTTCCCTCGCTTTGGTCGCCCCATTTAATGGACCCTGAAGATGCTCTACATGAGAGGATGTATCGGCAAGAGCCTTCTCCAGATCAGCAACCCTAGATTGCTGAACTTGTTCTTGAAGTTCTTTCAAAGAAGCCTCAGCCACCTTCCTCTTCTCCACCTCTAAACTTACGTAAGCTCTAAAGTAGGCATTTTTAAGGGCTAAAGTCCGCCCCATGGTGACGATCTAAAAAAAAAGTAGTGGGAAATATGATAAATGAAGAGAAGGGAGACCTACATAAGATCTTAGATAAGTGTCTCAAAGAACTTACTGTGCTTGTGGCAGTAGCCATAGTCTCTTCAAGCCAAGATGAGGGCGCATCCAGATAATCCACTAAGTCTAAAGACACCGCATGCCCCTTCCAAAGCTCAAAGGCAACTCCACGGTTCGTTGTTTTGTTCTTTACTGAAACTTTCCATTCAGCGTTATACTGCTAAGATGGAGCAAGATCAGAGGGCGCGACGTACCTTGAAAATTTAAGGTTCTTAAGAGCCTTCTCAAGGACCTCAACCAGAACATCCAAGGCACTAAACTTAGACGAAAGCTCCTCAATACTAAGCTTCTTTTTTGACATCTTTGCACAGTTCAAAGCTTCAGTCACCACGACGTGGGGTCAGAAGTGTGAATGTCAGCTTCCTCCACATCAGCTGCAGTGTTGGTAGGCTCTATATTGGTCATAAACGTAGAACTTTGCCCCTTCTGACTAACAAAATTACCTACTTTACGGAGCTTCCTATTCTTGGAAGTCTGAGCTAAAGGAAAGAAAAAGGAAGGCACGGGATCGACGCTTGGAGTAATACTCTCAGGAGCAGAACCAGAACAGTTAGCGCCAGCTGCCACACCCTTGTCTTGAGGACTGGGGTTTGAATCAGAAACTTCGACAATGGCTCAACCCTTGTCAGAGGCTCCGCCACTATTGGTTCTAAAAGCACCTTCAGAACCCCCACCCTCGCAAGCCAAGCGTGCCGCTGTCATCTTGCTGGCTAAATGAAGATAAGCAGCCATATCTGCAGAATGAAAACAAAAGAACCGGATCAGAACCAATAAACAAACAAAGAGACTAGAACATTAAAAAAAGTACCATCAGGTGTAGGAATCGACACCTCAGCCTTACTGAGGGCACAGAACTTTAAGAATTTCTCACACAGAAGCTTAGAAATGTCAAAGTTATAGTTAGAGAGCTCCTCTAAAAAGTTAGCTTGCCAGGTGGGACCAAGGTCACGACGACGGGTTTAGTAGGTCGCCAATGGCAAAAACAGCCTATAAATGAGTTGGGCGAGTTCTAATTAAAAAGAAACTACTCTTCCACTCCTTATCAGGTAGGCTAGTGGGAAGGTTAAGCAAAAACTTAAAGCGAGGCTGACAATGATAAAACCCCCTTAAGTTACAAATGTGAAAAAGGTTAGTGAAATTGTTCAACTCGAGACAGATGCAGAGGTGCTTGGCGACAACTATAAACCCTAGGATCATACGATAGGCTTTGGGCACTCACTGAGTCGGAGCTAGTCCAAATTGACTAAGAATGTCGCTGACCTCGTAGGGGATGGGGAACCTTAACCCAATATCCAAGCAGCAACATGAAAGCATCTATAACCAGGAGGGGGTGAGTCCATAGTTGCAGACCTAAAAGGAGCTCTAATCCACTAAGAATTGGGGATATAACAATCTCTTCGCATGCTTGGATGTCACTTTTTCCGAAAACTGACCTACGCTCAAGTTCAGGGTGCAGATCCTGTGCAGATGCGCTATAATAATCAGCAGGGGTTGGAATAAAAGGGCTAAGCAGACTACCTTGAGGATTGTCACTATAGCCTTCTTCGTCAAATCTAAAACCATAAAGACTGAAAGGAAAATTGTTGTCAGAGGAGAGCACCTTAGAGGAACAACCGGAGAGATTGAACTTCTTTGCTTTGGAATAGACCCAGGGGCGCTTAACACGAGCTCGTTTACCCTTACGAGCCTTAGGCTTAGGCCTGCTAGCACCACCCTCACTATACTCATCTATAGCCCATTTCAAAACGGGATTACTCAGGGATTCCTCACTACGTGAACCACTATGAACCTCCAAGGCAGATAAAAAAACCCAAGAACAAAAAAATAAAAGAAAAAGAAAGAAGGAAAGGTTAAGAAAGAGAAGTGATGAGGTTAAAGGGATCCTGTGTTAATGGGCGAAGAGAATAAGAACGGTAATCAAGAGGTGGACAACGGTTCAAGAACTCCACCAAGTGCTCTAGAAATGCGCTTTGACAGAGATGAAGAGGAACTAGAGAGAAAGAGAAGAACCAGAACGCAGAAAGCAAGAGGAAGCAGAAACACTTTGTAAAGTGTAAACAAAACACCAGAGTTGGTAAAGGCCAAAAGGATACACACGTGGCCAAGTACGTAGGGAAGTCCAATGGCCAAAATTCAAAACAAAGAAAGTCAGAATCAGGTCAAAATTAGGCCTAATTAAGGGAAAAAAATTTACCTGGCCAAATCAATTAACTGGGTTTAACTTACTTAAAAAAAAACTAGGGTTCACAAACGTAGACCTAAGTGAACTAGTCTAAAAGAGATGCCGCGAACCAAAGGAAATATGGGAGGCTAAGGTTATTAAAGTTCATCAAGTAGAAGCTACACCTCTATTTAACAAATTTGGGGACTAATGATAAGGCCCAAATCCAACATACTATTTTAAATAATAATAAAGGCTCATCACTATACTAAGGTGGACTATCAATAGTCACAAAAAGTCCAATTGTACATACAAAGAAATAACAAAGTCTATACACTAAATATAAGACCCAATAAAATTTTTTTATGCCCATCATACAATATATGAAATCTCACCCTTAATATTAGGATTTAATATATCACGAGATTATAATATAAATACTAAAATCCATTTATTTTAATACAACAACTTTCTATTCTGAAAAGAATACTAACTTCGGAAAATTCTATCATTAGGTAAAGTTCGTAGATAATTAACGTTCACTCTTAATTTTAGCCGTTAGATGTGCAATATTTAATCTAAACCATTAAGTTTTATATGACCTGTAACCTGTTGTACAAGTAAATTAGACGGGTCACCTACTATATAGGTTGCCAATGTATTTTTTATATAACGATTGTTGTAGTAGACCATTTATGACCCACTAAATATTAACAACTTAAATTTTTATTTTTAACGTAAAAAGGAAAGTTAAAAATTTAATGATGTTGGATCCATTAGATCATTATTACTTATTCTTTTTAATTTATTGAAAAAGTACAATATTAATTTTTATTTGAAAAATTACCATGGTACTCATTATAATTTTTTATTTTTTAATACCATGATACCATTATAATATTGTGGTACCATTATAATTTATTAATTTTTTATGTTTTAATACCATGGTACTATTACTTTTTATTTTTAATTATAAATACTATGGTACTCATTGTAATTTTTTTATTTTTTTATTTTTTTATTTAAGAAATGTGCATTAACAATAATTAATTGAAAATTATGATAAAAAAAAATTAAAATACTTAATTGATACCAAAATAAATATTATGTAGAACTCAAAATTTTGAATATATGTTAATAGTTGATAAAAATTTACATTTAACATAATTTTTAACATATTTCAAAAAATGTATCACATTCATTATGAATTATTTTAAGAATATTCATAAAATATGAACATTTGTTTAAAAAAAAAATTATAAAATATGGATATTATTATTAAGTAAATTGTTTATATTATCAATAGATTTGCTCCAAAAATGACTGATTTATAGTGATATTGAATAATATATTTTTTAAAACCAATTTGTACGTATAAAATATAAAAAGATGAGTACAACAAGCATTAGTTGATAAAAAAAAATGTGTTTTGATTATTAATAGAGATATGATATGAAACAAGACAACAACAACAACAACAAAAATAATAATAATATAAAAATCGTTTATTGATTTGAATAGTTATGGTTAATATGTATAATGAAATATTATTTGCACAAAGTTTGTTTGACTTGTTTAAAATAAACAAAACAAATGTCAATAATTTATTTGAATTTATTTATTTTCGTAAAATTGTATTTTATTTGTACGTTCATGAATTTATATCATATTTTTCGTACTAGCGAGTCAATATTTTTAATGACAACTTAGAGAAGATATATGTACTCATATAATTGAATGTTGAATATTATTCGCCCCTTATATTAATAATAACAAAAAAAAATCATTCATGAAAATACTTAGAAGAAAATGATAATATTATTGTCTGTAAGTAATGAAATAAATTACAATACAACTTTTATTTTATTAAAATTAAATATTTAAATATAGTAGAAATAATTTATTCTAAAAAATCTTAATAATTAAAGAATTATTTTATTTAAAATTAATAATTAAATAAGTGATTTGAAAGAGAGACAGGGAAAATAAAAAATAAGAAATGTTAGTGGAAAAGAGAGAAATTAAAAACATGGAGAGAGAGGAAGATGTGAGAGAAAATTTTGATTCATAATAATAAATTTTTCAAAATTTAAAAAAGCCTACAATCTATTAAAATTTTTTAATTTATACACATGGTATTTTTTTTAAGAAATCGACTAAAGTAAGTCACCAAAGTCGTAACTAATCATAAAGCACATACTAACTTTATCCTCAATAATTAATCATCTTCACCTTTCTTCGTCGAGAAGAATACATTTTTATCTTTGTGGAGCCCGTAACTTTCAGCTCAATCAGCTGCAGTATGTATCTCTGCCTATATATGTATAGCTATAGCTCTCTGTCCCCATATTCTTCGTCTTCCTTCTAGTTCGAGTTTCAGTTTTCGAATTCTCAGTTTCGTGAACAATCTCATATCAAAAGTGTATTTATTTTTCAATTGTTACTATCATCAACGCTGGTCCTCCCAAATGTTGACACCTAGGATTTTTGTTCATTCATTTTAACTGATTGCCCCTGCTTTTTCGAGGAACCATGTTCGGAAGCAACCGTAAGTGGCCATTTTCGTTTTGACATTGCTTCGATTAATTTGTAATCTTTATTGCCATTATCGGTTGCTCTTGCCATTATTTTACTATAAATTACTCTGCTACTTGTTTAATTAACCGTCTGCCCTCTTTTCTCCTTTAACTTGACTTATCTTTGACTGCAACCATGAAACTTAAACAGTGTTCGATGATTTTGAATTTGTATTGTTCTCCAAAAGTTCAACTGAGTGCTCTGCTAATTGATGTGTATTGTGGCCATTTTACAAAATCTGAACACTGTTTTCTTTTTTAATTTCTGCATTACTGATGATTTCCAAAGGATAATTGTAGAGAGACAAGTAGAATTAGGTAATCGATATAGAAACAATTACTTCATCCTGTCCACAATGGTTGGTTACTTTTTTGGTACGTTAGATATTAAATTATTCTGTGTCAATAACAAATTTCTTTAAGTTTGTATGATCTCTATAATATGTTAGTCTAAGAAGTTTAGGTTATTTAGTCCAAACATCATTAAATTTTAATGGTGTCCCTCTTTCACTTGAGCCAGCTATTTCAGGATATATACACACACGTGTATATATATGTATGTATACAGTGTGTGTGTGTGTGTGTGTGTTTAGAAACATAGATGTTGGTTGTGGGGTGGAGATAGCGGCATTTATCTGCATCATCCATCAGAAATTATTTAAGTCTGTAGTTTTCCAATTCGCTGTTATTAATCAACTACGAATGTTTAGCACGTAGGTGTTTACTTACAAGCCCCTAATACTTATTCCTTTGCATAACAAACAGAGTGCGTCCACAAATCATAGTTCATTTGATGGATGTGTTGTTGGCCATCTAAATTCTTTGTTTCTGTTTTCTTCTCTGGCCTTCCTATACTAACTTTTTTCTGAATCCTACAGCTTTTGGGCAATCATCTAGTAGCCCATCTGTGACTCAACCTATTTTTGGGCAGACTAATAATGCTAGTAGCAACCCATTTGCTCCCAAACCCTTTGGTAGTGCCTGCCCTTTTGGTTCACAGACTGGGGGTTCCATTTTTGGCGGCATGTCTGCGGATGTATTTGGTGCTCAATCTTCTTCTCCTTTAGGTTCAACTTCCGTGTTTGGAGCTTCATCATCACCTGCATTTGGAAGTTCAACACCTGTGCTTGGAGCTTCCTCGGGTTCTGCCTTTGGAAACTCATCTTCAGCATTTGGTGGTAAGTGCATCTAGGGATATAACCATCAGGGGGGCAAAATATGTT
Source organism: Petrea volubilis (assembly GCA_026212405.1). Classification (NCBI taxonomy): domain Eukaryota; kingdom Viridiplantae; phylum Streptophyta; class Magnoliopsida; order Lamiales; family Verbenaceae; genus Petrea; species Petrea volubilis. The sequence goes on along the minus strand of CM047879.1, from coordinate 20,710,454 downwards.
TCTCAACGATTCCTGCATTCGCTTGCTGCAATTTCTAATGCATGTGTTGATTTGCTTCTTATTTCCTACTATTTTTGTTTTTTCTTTACTTTTATGAAACCATGGTAGCCTTATGCTCCTGATGTAAAGTTTAGTGGCCATATCTATTGAGTTTGAAACTCTTTATGTTATCTTCTTATGTGATGGCCATACAGTTGATATTTCTCTGAGAAAATGTGAGAAAGTGGAGGGGAGAAAAATGCATTACATTGTTTTACGAATAGGGACCAGATTTAGAATTGAAGGTGGAGGGTTTCCTTATTTCTCTCTCTCAAGAGGGTTGGAGGCTCAATTGTTGACTAACTAGGCTAATATAACTCCATCTGAGAATTCCAGTCCAATGATTCTCTCTCTTGTATCGAACAGTAAAGTGATTCTGCAGTACTTGATGGACTTTTCATATTGTTAAATATAGTGACTGAAGTTCGTCGCAGTTGAGTTGCATTGATGCAGCCAGAGACTTATAGGCTAGCTTCCCTTTCAGTGTTTATTGTTTCTACCAAATGTTTTTGGAGCATTCTCTTCTCATTTGTTGTTTTATTTTTTGAATCCCTTACCTTATAGTTGTTTCTGTCATTATTTCTTGAGCCGTCTTTTTCTTTCCTACAGCTTGACATCACAGTTTTTATGTTTAAAGTGACTTATCTTGATTGTACAGTTGTCTTGTTACTCTTATTTTCTTATTTCTATTAACTTTGTTGAAAATGTAGGCTCCTTCGTATTTGGGCAGAATCCTACTTTTGGTGGTTTTGGATCCAATACTACTCAAACAAGTCCTTTTGGAAGTTCGTTTCAGCAATCACAACCAGCTTTCGGGAGCAATCTATTTGGTTCAACATCAACACCTTTTGGTGCACCCAGTCAATCTGCATTTAGTGCATCAAGTAGTCCTGCATTTGGTGCACCAAGTTCACCAGCTTTTGTTGCTACTAGTACCCCTGCGTTCGGTGCCACATCCACTCCTGCATTCGGTGCTACTAGTGCCCCTGCCTTTGGTGCCACATCCACGCCAGCGTTCGGTGCTACTAGTGCCCCTGCCTTTGGTACCACATCCACGCCAGCGTTCGGTGCTACTAGTGCCCCTGCCTTTGGTGCCACATCCACGCCAGCGTTCGGTGCTACTAGTGCCCCTGCCTTTGGTGCCACATCCACGCCAGCTTTCCGGTGCTACTAGTGCCCCTGCCTTTGGTGCCACATCCACGCCAGCGTTCGGTGCTACTAGTGCCCCTGCCTTTGGTGCCACATCCACGCCAGCGTTCGGTGCTACTAGTGCCCCTGCCTTTGGTGCCACATCCACGCCAGCGTTCGGTGCTACTAGTGCCCCTGCCTTTGGTGCCACATCCACGCCAGCGTTCGGTGCTACTAGTGCCCCTGCCTTTGGTGCCACATCCACGCCAGCGTTCGGTGCCACATCCACGCCAGCGTTCGGTGCTACTAGTGCCCCTGCCTTTGGTGCCACATCCACGCCAGCTTTCGGTGCCCCATCCACGCCAGCGTTCGGTGCCCCATCCACGCCAGCGTTCGGTGCCGCATCCACGCCAGCGCTCGGTGCCCCATCCACGCCAGCGCTCGGTGCCCCATCCACGCCAGCGCTCGGTGCCGCATCCACGCCAGCGTTCGGTGCCCCATCCACGCCAGCGTTCGGTGCCCCATCCACGCCAGCGTTCGGTGCCCCATCCAAGCCAGCGCTCGGTGCCCCATCCACGCCAGCTTTCGGTGCCGCATCCACGCCAGCGCTCGGTGCCGCATCCACGCCAGTGTTCGGTGCCTCAACTAATCCTGCGTTTGGTGCCTCAAGCACTCCTTCTTTCAACTTTGGATCCAGTTCAGCATTTAGCCAATCAACTTCTGCATTTGGAAGTAGCCCATTTGGCGCAACATCATCCTTTGGCACTCAAAGTGCATCTTTTGGTAAGTTGTTTTCATGTTTACGATGGTGGGTAATTATGTTTGATATGGTTGGTGCTTGCTTCATTTTGAGTAAAATGCTAAAACAGATTTTCCTTGATTTTGTGTTGATGATAAACCACAAAGGAAATATGGTGGCATGTATAATTTGGTGAACTTTGTACCAGTTAGTACATATATTTTCGATTTGTTTCTGCATAATGGTCAATTACTTATAAAACTATTTACAATTTGTACTTAATCTTCCCTAAAAAGAATAGAAGTTATGGGAACGTATAGGTTGCTATGGTTTTCCTATAAAAACGTTTTACACAAACGTCTAATGAGGCATACTTTATCATAAACCACCAAATACTGCTTGTTTCGACATTATGAATGCCATATAGCTGTTTCTGAGCCTTGGCTTTGATAATTGCTTTACAGGAGGACAGACTACGACGCCTGCATTTGTTAGCCCAGGCTTTGGATCATCAACTGGTTCTGCATTTGTTTCTTCACCTTTTGGAACATCGAATACTTCCAACCTTTTTGGTTCAACAACATCGGCCCCGTCGTCCTTATTTGGCGCCACAACTCAAGGATTTGGAGTCAATAGCTCCCCTTCTCTTTTTAGCTCTTCTAGTTCATGTGCTTTTGGATCACTATCTATTTTTGGCGCTTCATCAACACGGGGAACTGGATCTGCATTTGGTACCGGCTTGGGTTTTGGCATAGTTTATCATAATCCACTAATTACTGCATTTTTGGAGATTATGTGTGCCATATAGCTTTTTCTGAGCCTTGGCTTTGATAATTGCTTTACAGGAGGACACACTACGACGCCCGCATTTGGTAGCTCAGGTTTCGGCCAGTCTGCTTTCGGAGGGCACAGAGGGGGAAGTAGAGTATCTCTATACTCAGCTACACTTGAGACAGATGGTGCCACTGGTACATTGCCAGCTGGAAAACTAGAGTCTATTTCAGCCATGCCGGTCTATAAAGATAAAAGCCATGAAGAACTTAGATGGGTGGACTATTACGAAAATAAATACAAATCTAAAGCAAAAAAAAAACCGACACAAGAATTTACGTGGTTTGCCCAAATTCGGATGATATCCACGGGCAAGAAAGAGAGAGATTTTTCACTTTCTTGAAAGAGGTACAAAATGAAGTCAAAATAGTGCTCTTAATACTCTCAAAAATCACTCTAAAATCTGCAGAAAAAAGTACATAGGAACCACCCACAAAGTAGTTTTATAATGAGGTTCAAATTTTGTAACTGCCAAAAAATCTATCTGTGTAGGTTCCCAAGTTTTGTGCGAACCTGCACAGAGTGTTCTGCCCGAACAGAATGCTCTATGCAAGTGCGCAGAAAAATGCTGCAAGTGTGCAAATGGTTCTATCTAAAATTGGACTTTTGGAGCCATACTCAACAAATCTCCACCTTGGCTCTACAAAGTCCAAGTTTCAACAAACCCCAAACACAAAACAAGACAGCAATTCTCATCTCTATCTCTCTACCAAGCCTCAAAGGGCAATCAATCAAAACAACAACTTGCACCGAACCCAAGCAATGCTTGAATTTGTGCATAGGCAATGGCTTCATCATCATGTCAGCTGGATTATCTTCGGTGGCTACCTTGGTAACCCAAACTTCGTTGCTAGATATATAATCACGAACAACATGATACCAAATATCAATGTGTTTGGTTCTCTCGTGAAACATCGGATTCTGTGTTAGATGGATTGCACTCTATCACAAAATATGTTAGCAACCTCAACTCCAGTGCCAAACTCTGAACTAAACCTTTCAACCACAAAGCTTCCTTAATAGCCTTAATGACTGCCATATACTCCGCCTCTATAGTTGGTAAGGCAATGGTAGGCTCAAGAACCGCCTTCCAGCTAATAGTACCTCCAACCAAAGTAAAAATATATCCAGTGAGGGAATGTCTTTTGCCTAAATCCCAAGCAAAATCAGAATCAACATAGCCAACAACTCCACCTCCAGACGAACTTCCCGAACAATCAAATAGAAGTCCCAAGTGAGATGTACCTTTCAGGTATCTTAAAATGCACTTAACAGCTAGCTAATGCCCTTTACCGGGACGCGCCACGTAACGACTCACCCCGCTAACAGCTTGTGAAATATCAGGCCAAGTGCAAACCATGGCGTACATGACACTTCCAATTGCACTAGAATATGGAACACAAGACGAGTTCTTCTTCCTCACTAGACCGAGGTGACATTAAAGCTAATAGCTTGAAATGTGGTGCAAGAGGAGTGCTCACACACGTGGCATTATCCATGCCAAACCTCTCGAGGACCTTTTCAATGTAGAGCTTTTGAGATAGGAACACCTTTCCGGCACGACGATTCCAGTGTATCTCCATGCCTAAAACAAGAATTTACGTGGTTCACCCAAATCCGGGTTACATCCATAGGCAAGAAAGAGAGATTTTTCACTATCTTGAAAGAGGCACAAAATGGAGTCACAATGCTGCTCTTAATACTCTCAAGAACCACTGTAAAATCTGCAGAAAAAAGTTACATAGGAACCACCCACAAAGTAGTTTTATAGTGGGTTCAAATTTTGTAACCGCCAAAAAATCTGTCTGAGTGCAGGATCGCAAGTTTTTTGCGAACCTGTGCAGAGTGTTCCACCCAAACAGAATGCTCTATGCAAGTGCGCAGAAAAATGCCGCAGGTGCACAAATGGTTTTGTCCAAAATTGGACTTTTGAAGCCATACTCAACAACGACTACCAGTTAGGGGATGAAGGTGAATTTCTGGTTGAAATTTATGAATATTTTGAACCCTAGTAGAATTTGTTAAAACAATATGTAAATAATAATCTTTATGCATGAAATATAGGAAGGCAGCTCCTGCTGCTCAGGCTATGGCTTCTGTTAGTTTTTATAGTTCGGGATTTAGAGCTTCATCAACTTTGCCGTTTGGTCAATCATCTGCAAATCCTTTTTCATCACCAACATCTTCCAATCCATTTGCTCCAAAAACCCCAGTGTTTAGTAGCCGTTCAGCATTTGATTCTTCACCTTTTGGAACATCAAATACATCCAGCGTTTTTGGTTCGACATCATCCTTATTTGGTGCCACGACTCAAGCATTTGGAGTCAATACCTCCCCTTCTCTTTTTAGCTCTACTAGCTCATCTGCTTTTGGACCACCATCTATTTTTGGCGCTACATCAGCACCGGGAACAACAGCATTTGGTTCACCGAGTACAACAGCATTTGGTGCTAACAGTACCCTTGCCTTTAGTTTCAAAACAACCTTTGCATTTGGTACCCAAAGTTGTGGATTTCGTGCGTCGAGTTCTCCTTTTGGATCAACTACTCTAGTATTTTGGGTCTCTTCCACTCCAGCATTTGGTGCCACATCCACTCCTGCATTCAACTCAGCTACCTATGCATTCAGTGCCTCAAGCGTTCTTTCTTTTAACTTTGGATCCAGTCCAGCAGTGGATCAATCAAGGTATGAGGAGAGTATTTCCCTATACACCTACACTTCGGATAGATGGTGCCACTTGTACACCGCCAACTGGAATCATTGAATCTATTTCAGCCATACTGGTCTGCAAAGATAAAAGCCATGAAGAACTTAGATGGGAGGATTAACAGTTAGGAGATAAAAGGGTACACAAGTCTATGTGCTGCTATCAAACAATGTGAAATGTTTTTGCACGATAGCATTTGAAATTAAAGTGGAAAATGTCCCTTGTTTGATTAGATTTGGTCTTTAGTATTTAAGGGCTTTATTTATTTATTCATTTGCTTTGACATAATTCCTTTACAGGAGGACCGACTACATTATCCACGTTTGGCAGTTCTGGATATGGCCAGTCTGCTTTTGGGAAGCGATGCGGGGGAAGTAGAATATCTTGCTACTCACCTACACATGAGACAGATGGTGGTGCCACTGTTACACAGCCGGCTACAAACATAGGACCTATTTCAGGTACACAAGTCTATTTGCTGCTATCAATTGATGTCATGAACAGTTTTTGTATGATTTTTATTTTTTTTTTAAAATCAGATAAGCTTTTGCATGATAGTGTTTGAGACAAAGTGGAAAATTCTAAGATTTGGTCTTTAGTATTCATAGGCTTTATTTATTTGCTTTAAAATAATTCCTTTACAGGAGGACAGACTACATCATCCACATTTGGCAACTCTGGAGATGGCCAGTCTGTTTTCGGAAAGCAACGAGGGGGAAGTAGGGTATCTGGCTACTCACCTACACCTGAGATGGACGGTGGTGCCACTGTTACACAACCGACACAGCCGGCTACAAACATAGAAGGTGCCACCGTTACACAGCCTGCACAGTTAGCTACAAACATAAAGGGTGCCACCGTTACACAGCCTGCACAGTTAGCTACAAACATAAAGGGTGCCACCGTTACACAGCCTACACAGTCAGCTGCAAACATAGAATCTAGTTCAGCGATGCAGGTCTCCAAAGACATGAGCCATGATGAAGAACATGACTATGTGTTGGTAGATAAAGATGGTGCACTAGGCTGTCTCTGCGGCTTGATACAATCACTCGATGTGAAAAGTTCTTGCACCAAAGTGTTCGAGTTTGTCAAATTAATTTCTCACACAAAACTCTCGAGTTTCGGAGGAATTCATCAAGATAAATCTCATGGTTCTCATCAAGATTAAAAAGAGATCATAGTCTAGACATAGAGTTCTCTCTCTCTCTCTCTCATCATTTTGATATTTTGGATTCAAGATTGTCCAATCTATTTCATGCTTTCTAGCGAATTCAACATGGAACTAAATTCAAAGTTTTGGATTATGATTGAATCCCTTGGATGAACTAAATTCCACATCTTTCCCCTTTGAGATTAATTTTTTATTTCTTTTTTGTTATGCGTGTGCGTGTGCGTGTATTTGTTGGTGTAATTTGATCCTTCTGTACACAGGTTGGGAATATATCTGCATGCCTTAGGTAGTAAATCTAAGTGGTGCCTGATTGATTGTTTTCATAATTTTGGTTCATATAGGAATAATAGTGGAACAATTACGAATTTTATTACATGAAATTTGGGAGAACCTTTTTTTATTTGTTTACATTTGGGACTCTGACCATACAATTCGTTGTAGGGGAGAAATAATGGCTTTTCCCTCATAAAGGTGGGATTACAGCATTCTAGGCCTCTCGTATCTTGAGCGCATTTTGTTATTTAAATCTTTCTATCAGACCTTTAACTTACTAGACTTTCATATATGAATAAAATCAAGTTATGATAGTATAGTCGTCGTTAGAGATACTTTAAATCAATTTCTCTTGAAATCGATGTCTTACACACTCTACAAGTCTACATTAATTATTGATGACGCTTTTATATTATCATGTTATTAATTTTGCCATACAAAATTTTAAATTGTGTCGTTGTACAAACAACTTCACTCTACCTGCATTTATTTTAATGTCTTCACAATGCATGCTAAACCAATGCCGATGATTTTACTGTCTGTTGTTCAGTTTGTAGGTCTTTTTATTCCTCTTTTTCATATGTCTTTCTCCTAAAATGCGAAATTTATACGAATAAATCAAAATAAAATTAGATAATGTCAAGAAAATACATGATGAATTCATGAGAATTGACGATGAAAAAAATGTCATTAATATGGACTCATAAAATATATTGCAAAGTATTTGACATAATTATGTTGTATTATTTCGGTAACACCTTTCAAATTAATAATAATAGATAAGATAGACACATGTAACATTAACCATGTATAAATCCAGATATGCACCTTAACCTTTAAAACACACATGGGGAAAAATACACAAGTTATAATCCTCTCTCATATCTCTAGATGCTAATCAAATTTACAACTCTTAAAATGCATATAACATTTCAAACTACGTAATGATTAACAAGTTGTGTAATAGGCAATGCGAATTATCTATTATGTAGTTGCCCGACTACTGCGACTACTACTCCTAATAATAATAATAATAATAATAATAATAATCTGATTCAAAATAGTAAAAGCATCCATTGCAAATATCTTTTAATTGCTGAAGGAAAAAGTCTAGAAATACATATTGTGATACAAATACTCACTAAAAGTCCATAGATACTATAGTTCTCTATTGTTTAAGTTAGTATCGAGGGGAGAAATATAATTCGAACAAAAACTTGATAGAGAAAAACATGTAAGCCAACCATAAACTAAGTTCTTAATACAACCAACTTCAACATCATACTACGAAGTTCTCAAATAACAAAATAATTAATCATAAATCTTCTTAAATTACACATCGCTAGCTCACTCTTCTTCATCTTCTTCTTTATCATGCATTGTAGGACAAGTAGTTGCACCACCACTTGACGCACAAGTACCTATGAGGAAAGAAAAGAGAAATAAGATGAAACTTATTTATACTATGATGTAATACATAATGATAAAATACTAAAATAGAACTAAAAATCTACTTACCCTGTACTTCACTCCATAGCCAAAGATGGCCACATATTAACAGGCCACATATCAATGCCTCCAAAGTAGTTGGATGAAGCCTACTACGATGAGAGCTTAGAATTCTTCCACTAGGACTAAAGGCGGATTCAGATGCAACAGTGGAAAAAGAAATCGCTAAAATATCCTGTATCATCCTTTGTAAATTAGGATATTTAACACTATTAGTCTTCCACCAACTAAGAATATCAAAATCCTAAGTTCTATGCAATACACTCTCTTTCAAATACATATCAAATTCTAAGGTTATGGACGCTTTAGCAGAAGGATCTGATTTCGATGCCACATATTTGTCATATTGAGTACCTTTCCATTCAGTGACATATCTCTTGTTGACATCTTATCAATTATAATATGAAGCACAACATCATTCATCGAGCAATTATCCACAGTGACTGTTGAGACCTTTTGATCAACATTCCAGTCCATCAATCTCTTAATAAGTACATCACATAAAACTTTGGATATATGAAGAGCTGGAATATATGCAAACCTATAAGAACAATTCAATATCATAAATATATATTTGTCATAAGCATAAATAAAACAAAAGCTATCTAAAATTGGACATACCTCGACATACATAGAATCTATTAATCATCAATGAAATGGGCAATGTCTACTATAAAACCTTTTTTCGAATTGCTTGATGTCCACATATCAGTCATGATAGCAATCTGACGCCTAAGCTTATCCAACACTTTGTAACATTTAGTTTTCCCCTCCTTATAAATCCCTAAAATGTCATTCTTCACAATGTTTCTTGAGATCATGTTAAAACATGGTTGGAGGCTAGCAACAAACTTCCAAAAGCTAACATGTTCGACAATGCTTTTTTTTTTTTTTTGGTTAGGTCATGTTCGACAATGCTGAGTGGGTAATCATGTGGCATAACTGTAACAACCCCGTAATTCCTTTATATTTTATTCAAAAATAAATAATAATTTTCACATAAAATTTGTACAAAATACAAGAGTTACAATTTTCAAAAAGAATACGAAAGTAACTTTATTGTGTAAAAGGTCTCCAAACGCTTCCGCTGCGCCACTCTGATCCACTATCTCATTTTTTTTTCTAAAAATAGTTACATAAAGAATAATCAACGCGGCGTTTTAGTAGAAATTTCACTTAATCACATAAGGTACACGTGTGTAAAATGTGCACATAGCCATATAATATTTTACATAATACTTTACCTTTGGATCACACTATCGTGATCATAATTTCCTTATATCTCCCATATCATAATACACTACTAGAAAAACATCTAATAGCCACGGATTTTAGCCACGTAAAAAATATGTGTCTAATCCGTGGCTAATAGCCATGGATTAGACACGAATTAGCCACGAATTTAAAAAAAAAAAACTTAGCCACAGATTGGCCGTGGCTAAATTAGCTACGGTCTGGCCGTGGCTATTTTTGGTGGTTAAAATTGGCGTGAAATTTGCTGCCAATTTTTAGCCACGGCCAATCCGTGGCTAATTTTTGGCACTAAGTATGGTTTGAACCTTTGACTTCTTAATTGAAGTTAGAACATTAAACCACTACACCACTTTAACTTTTTATTTAATAATTAGTTTTTTCTATACTTAACTAATAATTAATGATTCGAGATATTACATACATATAAGATTAGATATACTTATATACATATGTATTTATATATAATTAGATGTATATATATCAGATATATATGTACATATATAACATATATTAGATATGTAATACACTGATATATATTTATATAGATGATTGATATATTTCAATGTTTATTTCAATATCAATTCCAATGATAAATGATCGTTTTAATTATTTGATGATATTATAATGTTCTATTGAATTAATATACAACTTAACTTTCATAATTATTTCTTTAGATTTAATTTACCATTTTATTATAATATCACAATAAATGTTGGATTATACTACGTATATAAGTATACTCCTAATCAGTCCATTTCATCGTTTATTGTGAATTGTTTATATATAAGAGTTAATTATCTGGTTTTGAAAGTTGATAATTGATCAATTGTCATAACTTATATTATAGTTTTATTAATAATTCAACACCATATAATTGTTATTGATAATTTACAATATTTAAGTGTAAAATAACTAGGCTAATAAGGCCAAAGTGGTTTAGCCACGGGCTAGCCACGGTCTGACCGTGCCTAGTTGTTAGCCATAGAATGAATTTTTTTTATTTTTTTGAATCTGATGTGGTTCGAACTCTTAACCTCTTGATTGAAATTAAAGTATCAAACCACTGTACCACTTTAATTTTTTGTTGAAGAATTAGTTTTTGCTGTACTTAACTAAGATAAATTATGCGAAATTCTTAATATAAATTATCTAAATAAATTTTTCTGATAATTTTTGTTTTTGCTATTAATTTATTAAATGTTTTTTATAATTAATAAATTACTTGTTCAATCACTAAATACTTTTCAATAACAAAAAAAGAAAAGCCAAAGATTAGTAAAAAAAAAAAAGGAATACTTTTCATAATGTGGATTTATGCTATAGAACTATGTGTTTCAAATTATTTTGTTAATTATATACTTAATTTAAAATTGATGTATATTCATGTAATAAAGTAGATTCAACATAAATGATTTCATTAAATTATGAAAGTTATCCCACAAGATAAAAATAGAGCTATACTTAAATACATATATGAACAAAAAAAGTAAAGCGAGTTTGATTTAACTAGTGATCAAAAATCATTTGATATAACTTGTCAAAAATTAATTTAAATAACTAATTCAACAAAATATATTCAAATATTTTATTTGTGTATGTAAATTGATTTAGGATTATTATTCATTTTACTCAATAGGAAAATAAAATTAGTATTTGAAATTGTTGAAATAATATTTTACCTACATATTTGAAATAAAAAAATAAAAATTGGATAATAAATCAAAAATTAGTAAAACTAATAAATTATAGTGGTCGATAATTTATTTAGATAATTTAAATTTAAAAGATAATATAGATATATGTTAAATATAAAAAAAATCATTTCACAACCAAAGATGTCAAGTGGCTTAGTGGTTTTGATGCCACAATTGCAACCATGACGTTGACGTTCATGGTTCAAACCCCATGGAGTGCAAAAATGTTAAAATTATCAATATGGCTCTTTGGGGGGTGGGCTTGGTTCGGGGGTGGGTGGGGGGTACCTGGGTTGGGTGGGGGTAGGGGTGGTCGTTTGTTAGTTTTTATTTATTTCTAGAATTGTGTGGCCAAATAGCCATGACTAATCCGTGGCTGAGTAAGGCCGTGGCTAAGTTATAATTTTGAAATCATAACTTAACTACTAATGTTAGATAATTATTTTTATATATAGGAATATCATATTTATTTTTTTATGTGACTATTTATATAATATATACTTTTGTATATAAAGTATAGATACATATTACATAAATTTATATAAAATAATAAATAAAAAATATATGTAAAATTCTAGCGGGGCGGGTCCGGGTCTTAAAATGAAGACCCGGGCCCCCCTTGCCCCCACCCGGACTCGGTTGGAGGTCTAAAAATCCGCCCCTAATGGGGCGGGTCCGGGTCTAGGTCCGGGTCCAACTCGGACCTATTGCCATTCCTACTTGCATACATCAATATGGAGGTATAATATTTATGAATTAAAGTAAGAATCTTTACTTATGAACTTAAGTAAGGTCCCTACCCTAATTAAATATATTAATTCATTTCAAGAGTGTTTTATGAAATTAAGGGGATGTAAAGAGGGTTAATATGTATATATGTATGTAAAAGGAAGGGTTTATGTGTGTCTATTTATGGGTAGGAGATATTCTATAAATATAGAGTATTTTGTGTGTTTAGAGTAAGGTGATTGGGGGTTTGTGTGTTTAGGTGGGATTTAGTGTGTTGTGTGTGTGGAAAATGAAGATAATGCCCCCCTTTTTATCGAGTTTAGGGCAAGAATGGTAATCAAAATTCGAAAATTAGTACTTTACCACTCAAATTGTAAATTACTCTCAAAATCAGACTAAAATTTGAAAACAATAAGTAATAAGGACATTTTCAAGAAGCATAAGGTTTTATATTAATTATTTGAATAATAAGGATTACTGGGTCATCACATCCTCCCCTCCTTAGGAAATTTCGTCCTCGAAATTTATACTTTGCTTAGTAAAAGAGTTAAAAATATTTTTCAGTCAATTTTTTTTTTCCAAAAACTAATCTAACCATTACAAATAGCAAAACTCCTTTTTCAGTAGAAACCTCACAAATTTTTACATACCAATCCATTTTGAAATACTAGTTTTACTAGTTTCAAAAATACACAACATATTTTGAAAGTCACACATACCAGTACCGACTGCCAGGCGTTGGGACTCTAGAGGTGGCTCTTGTGGTTCAAGAGGCATCTCCCGCGCACGTAGGACTTTGCCCTGCGAGCTTAACACTTTGCCTCATGGGCTCAGCATATAACAATTTGGCCTAGTAGGCTCAATATATAACAATTTGGCCTTGTGGGCTCAATACTTCTCAATATGCTCTACAGGCTCAAATGGTGGTTCCCGTACATGTAGCACTGTGCCCCATAGAGCACTTAGCTCTCAATTTTTCGACTGGCAACCTGTTCTGATACCATTTGTAAGGATGTGATGACATGGTAATCCTTATTATTTAAATAATTGATATAAAACCTTATGCTTCTTGAAAATGTCCTTATTACTTGTTGTTTTAAAATTTTAGTTTGATTTTGAGAGTAATTTACAATTTGAAAGGTAAAGTACTAATTTTCGAATTTTGATTACCATTCTTGAAAATTTTGTCTATTAAATACTTATGAGTTTTCAAAAATAATATAAATAAGTATTCTAGACTTTTATGCATGGAGAAGATGCAAGTTTGAATAAATTGCATAATTTTTAAATTTTGGAGGAATTTGACATTCTAACACAATTTTAGAAATTCTATGTCTTAAATTGCAATTTTCGAAAAGTTATATATTAAATTTATAATTTCTGGAAAATATACATATAATTTCGGATTTATAAAAGATTAAATTTCATAATATTGGAATTTTTCTAAATTCATTATGAATTTTTGGATTTTATGCCCTAAAACCCTAATTTTTGATTTTTACAAAAATAAATAAAAATAAATTCGAATTTTTAATTAAATAAAGATATGATTTCAGATTTTATAAGATTAGATAAGATTATGATAAGATTTGGATAACATTAGATAAGATTATGATAAGATTTGGATAGGATTAGATAAGATTAGGATAAGATATGATAAAATAATAATAATTAGAAAATGACTTAAAGTATATAATAATTCTATTTCTTGCCCTAAAGTCTATAAAAAGGGGGGCATTATCTTCATTTTCCACACACACAATACACTAAATCCCGCCTAAACACACACACCCCCAATCACCTTACTCTAAACACACAAAATACTCTATATTTATAGAATATCTCCTGCCCATATATATACACACATAAACCCTTCCCTTTACATACATATATACATATTAACCCTCTTTACATCCCCTTAATTTCATAAAACACTCTTGAAATGAATTAATATATTTAATTAGGGTAGGGACCTTACTTAATTTCATAAGTAAAGGTTCTTACTTTAATTCATAAATATTATACCTCCATATTGATGTATGCAAGGTAGGAATTTTCTTAACTACATAAGTTAATTTCTGGTGCTATTTTATCATTTTACTATCATTATACTTCATTATGCTTCTACAAGTTATTAGAAAGTGTGTTTCTAGTTATATTCATATCTTATATTCATAGAATTAATATAAAAACATGTATGTTTATTATTACAAAATATGCTCTTAGTATGCTTTTATATTTATAGTTATAAGCATGAAAGTATGTTCCTTATGCGAAATTATGTGAAACTGTATGAAACACTTTATTTGTGCATGTCGGGCCCATATGTGCTTCAGAATGGATGGGACTAGAGTTCGACCGAGCGGCAATGGACTTGCCGGTCTTAAAACAGTTCTCACCATCCATGTCCTAATCCCATCTTGCATGGACGGAGTGTTCAATGTATTGATTATGGGTCGTAGGAAATTGGCATAGTCTCGAGATATAGCCACTGATGTGAACAGATGGAATTAGTTTGGACGGATGGAATATTGGGATCAACGATGTGAACGGATGGAATTGGTGTGAATGGATGGAATGTTGGAATTAACAATGTGAACAGTTGGAATATTATGATATGGAAGATATAAGGAAATTATGATCACGATAGTGTGATCCAAAGGTAAAGTATTATGTGAAATATTATATGGCTATGTGCACATTTTACACACGTGTACCTTATGTGATTAAGTGAAATTTCTACTCAAATGTCGCGTTGATTCTTCTTTATGTAACTATTTTTAGAAAAAAAATGAGATAGCAGATCAGAGTGGCGCAGCGGAAGCGTTTGGAGACCTTTTACACAATAAAGTTACTTTCGTATTCTTTTTGAAAATTGTAACTCTTGTATTTTGTACAAATTTTATGTGAAAATTATTATTTACTTTTGAATAAAATATAAAGGAATTACGGGGTTCTTACAGTTATGCCACATGATTACCCACTCAGCATTGTCGAACATGTTAGCTTTTGGAAGTTTGTTGCTAGCTTCCAACCATGTTTTAACATGATCTCAAGGAACATGTGAAGAATGACATTTTAGGGATATATAAGGAGGAGAAAACTAAATGTTACAAAGTGTTGGATAAGCTTAGGCATCAGATTGCTATCACGACTGATATGTGGACATCAAGCAATTCAAAAAAGGGTTTTATGGTAGACATTGCCCATTTTATTGATGATTAATGGATTCTATGTATGTTGAGGTATGTCCAATTTTAGATAGCTTTTGTTTTATTTATGCTTATGACAAATATATATTTATGATATTAAATTGTTCTTATAGGTTTGCATATATTCCGGCTCCTCATATATCCAAAGTTTTATATGATATACTTATTAAGAGATTGATGGACTGGAATGTTGATCAAAAGGTCTCAACAGTCACTGTGAATAATTGCTCGATGAATGATGTTGTGCTTCATATTATAATTGATAAGGTCTCCTTAAACCTCTCTAACCTTTACCTCAACTAGAGTATCACTGGATCCACCCATTTCTCCTGATAAGTCCAGAAACTTGTATTTCCCGTACTAGCTGATAGTCTACCTGCAATTCCGTACCAACGACCCTTCTTTGGAGCAGCCACCGTGTAACGCCCCGAAACCTCTAGCTAATTATAAAACATCTATTCGTAACCATCTTATGTAAACGTTCCTTTTGAATAATAATACGCTTGTTTGGGTTCGTTACGCTATATGTTAGCACGTTTAATGAGATGGTTACGAATAGATGTTTTATAATTAGCTAGAGGTTTCGGGGCGTTACACACCGTGTTCTTCCATACCTACAAAATTAAATATAATTGTAACTTATAGAATATCAATGTCGAATTATATGACTCTTACTTCGAGTTGGGTTGGTCTGGGAAGCTGGCTCATGCCATCATCAGATTCAGGAGACGGCTGGCAACTAACCTCCTGCCATTTCTCATCGAATGCATTTTGCAATATTTTAAATGATAGTTAGGTCGAAATAAAGTAGAAGATAAAATAGTTAATTATACAATGAGCTAATAGCATTTTACTACCCTGTGTTTTTCAAAAAGAGCTAAAAAAACCCTGTGAAAAAAAAATATCACTTAAAAGACCTTATGTTTTCATTAATTTGCTCACAACCCCCAATTTTTGTTTTAGTATAAATTAAAAGTGAAGAGACCATTTTACCCTTATTTTAAATCAGACAAATGAACAACTCTTTTTTTCCAGAAGACCCATTTCCTCTTTTTCATATGTTGAACTCAAAAAAATTCCCAATCCCAACTTCCAAAACCCTAACACCTACGATTTCAGTTTGAATGAGAAGAATAGCAACGACATTGTTGAGCTTCTTGGTTTACTGTTAGTTGGCGATCGAGAATCAGCTTGGGTATGGGATTCATTTCAATTTCGATTTTACCCCTGTCCCTAGGGTTTTTTTTTGCAACTTTAAAAAAACATAAGGTCTATTTAGCAATAACAGAAACAAAGTTCAAATTCACATTTTACTCGATCCAAATCACAAATAACAAAGGCCTATTTAGCACAGAGGCTAATAACAGCAACACAAAACACAAAACTAAAATAAAAGGGGCTAATAATAGATTTTATATTACAACAACAATACACCTACACATACTTCTATTTACATTTTGATCAAAAGCACAATAAGAACAAGAAAAATAGCCCAAGCAACATTCATATTAATCCCATTATCTTTATTCCTTCTTCCATTGGACCCGTTTGAAACAACCTCAACGTGCTCTCTATAAACATCCTCTCCATCGCAATAAGTGGGCTCCGAAGTACTCCCCTCAAGAATTGATGTTTTCCAGGTAGCTTTCATCGGGGTGCACTACTGAAAATTGACATGTTTTCGATTTGGACAACAATAATACAACAAATCTTTGCTAGGCTTCATGTACGACTCCACAACTCTTATGCTTGCTCTTAGCTCACACATACAAGGGAGAGTTGGTGGATATCGGACCCCCAGATCAATCTTCCTTTGGCAACGCCTGGAACTTGTGGAAGAGGCCATGGTCGAGAGACTAAAATGTCAAGGGATTATTTATCAACCTAATAGGGTTTCAGAAAAAGGGTTTGAGAAGGAAGACTCTTATGTAGCTTTAATGGGGGTATAATAGTGATTTCCCATACCAGAAAACTATCCAATTTGCACCAGGAGTATGTAAAACACACCGGGCATTTTTTTGTTAATTAGAAATTACACCGGATTTTTTTTGAGATTTTTTGATACACAAGGTCATTCGTGCTCATTGCAGATATCACAAGGGGCCCCCAGCATTAATTCCATTATACAATACTTAAGAAACACTCACATAATCATTCTCCGCCCTCTGATTACGAAATATCATGTTTCCATCCTTATCTTTGTAAGAGTAGAGATGGAGAAATAACTTTTTTACGTTCGGATATTGCCCGATTTCCTCCGCCTATAAAAAGATATAAACATAATTCAATGTAATATGTAATGTAATTACTAACAAGCATAAATTTGAAATAATATTCAAATTCAGATACTAACCAAATCATCATTGTGAGTGACGTGAGATTTTGAACATCCCTTATGACCCAGCATTCCCCTTCCACTACAATCTGAAGCCCGATTAGCTTTATTCATCGCAAATTTTCTTCTGAAACTCGGTATCCCCATTTTACTTGCAGAGCTTGCCATGCATTATCCTCGATCTACTCAGGCTTCTTGTTTTTAGGGCGAGCTTTATTCAGCTAATTCTTAAGGAATTTAGATCTCTTGTGCTGAAAAGTCTTCCACACGGCATCATGATGCTCAGGTCTCCAATAGTTCATTTTATGTTCAATGAAAAGTGTACAACTTAAAATAATAAATAGGAATATGAACATTTAAGAAAACTTATACATATAATAATACTTACTTTGAACTCAAAGAACCACATATGTCTAGTCTCTAAAGAGACCTTCTTCCACCTCTCCCAAGTGCCTATATACTCGTTTGTGAAAATATAGGTGATCATCCTCACAGTTTCTCTCGTTTTATTAAACCTATTGAATAAAACACATAGTTAAATAACAATGGAGAATGAAATATTTTTATATTAAATATTGTACAAATATAAGCTTATTCCTATCCTCATGGATAAATAACCATTTTTCCATTGATTGTAGTATTACCTGAAGATTCAGTCAAAATATCATCACTGTCCGGCAAGTTTGCGCTATGGCTACGTGTCTAATTATCAGGGTAGGGATCGTCCTGGATCCATAGGCTCGTCGTCGGGGGCATGTGGAGCCTAGGTCTACGGGAGCCTCCTCTATGAGGAATCTTCTTTTTACCTTTTCTATAACCTACTGTGTGCACAAATTTGAATACTGCATTTATAGCACATATGTTTACATAACCAATAATATTTAACAACTAACATTATAGAACCATTTAGATTTATTCATAACAACAATAATGCATTTATAGCAAATATATTCATAATATTTTTAAAAAATATTGAAAATAAAAAATATTTATTCATAACGAGCGGTCTCTTTTAACAACTAACATTCGATATATATTGAAGATAATAACGTGAGTAACTTGAAAATTGAACTGGAAATTTTATTCATTATCTTCTTGATCTTCCTCATCACCATACTGAATTGCCTTTTCCTCACCATCTTCACATTCATAATCAAATTTATCTTCATTGTCACTTTAACCCGTTTCATCGACTTCTACATCCTCATTGGTCATGTGTGCAAGGTATAATTGGTTCACCTCATTTGCAACACCCTTACCATTAACGAGTATACCTTTCAGTTCATTATTGGTGACACCATTAATAGTTGCAGATGATTCTTGTAACGGGTCATGAGTGATCTGTTCGTTGGCCACCCAACTTCGTGATCATGTTTTGATAACAAAATGCCAATTCGTTTTATCTCTTCTTGTACCCGAATAAGATACGTAATACACTTGAGACGCATGTTGTGCAACTATGAAAGGGTCATCCTTTAGATATATTTTATTAATTTTTATCTCAAAAATGTCATATTGTAGATTTACCTTCATACCCCTATTCGATACCAAATCAGACCACACACATTTAAACATCACAACCTCTTTTCGAGGCACGCCAGGTTATTCTAACTTGATCACTTCTTTTAGTACACCATAGTAGTCCGTACCCCCTTCACTTTTAATATAAACACCAAAATTAGAAGTCTTCCTATGTGGGCTCATAACATCTATATGGAAAAGATATCCATGTACGTAGAACCTATTGAAGGTCTTAACCTTCCTTATTGCTCTTCAAGCCAAGTCACGTAAATATTGATTTTCAACCTTATTGTTGGGATGATGTGCCTACATATGAAAATATTTTTAATCTAACTATTTAAAAATATGTTGAAATATATATTTTTGTTGTATAATGAAATACTCACATGGATTTTAAACTATTCAACAAAATTAGTTTTGACAGAATCATCAATCTCTTGATCACTTAGATGTGGCCAGTAGTATCGAACGACCTATACGTCCTACAAAATGTTAAAATTTGTTAGAGTCGTGTACATTGCTTATTATTGATTAATATATTTGTTGAAGTCAAGTACATTACTCACTCGATGATAAGGACGACTTCATCATAATTGATGAGTACATGTAAAACAACTTTACTCAGCTCATCATCAGTCAGATATCATTCGTTGTATTTTTTTTCCAATTTTCCATATCGGTTGAACACAGACAAAGTGTAAGGTAGTTCATCATCAGAACAACCATCGTCCTCATTACGACGATATCTGGTACTTTTCGTGTGCATGTGGCTTTCAAAATAATAAGACGAAAAGTACAATGACTCTTGATTTAAATATGCCTCACATATTGATCCTTTTGCTCTAGCTCTATTCTTCACCATACCCTTTAAGTTATGTAAGTACACGAAAATTGAGTTATTTTAACATATTAAATTTTAACTTCATAATAATTTAATTACCTATTGAATGGATACATCCACCTGTACTTTAAGGGTCCACATATGGCTGCTTCAAACTTCAAGTGTACAGGAAATGCTCCATTGAATTAAAAAACTTGGATGGAAAAACATATTCCAGTTTGCATAAAATGATCGAGATGTGTCGATCCAATTGCAATATGTTTTCCTTGTTAAGCTCTGTAGAGCACAATTCTTTAAAAAATTGATTGATTTCAGTTAATGACTTCCAAACTCTCTGTGGGAGTGCGCTTAACGCTATCAAGAGCAAACATTGCATAAACACGTGACGGACATGACTCTTCATACCATGCAAGTTAGCCCCAAATTGATCAACACAATTTTCCAAATTTGATGTATAACTGCCAGACATCTTCAAACATTTAAGTCAAGTACATAATTCACGTCGTTGTTCAACATTTAGAGTAAAACTGGCTCGTGGTTTCAACACTTCATCATTTGACATATATTGTAGATGTAACTCAGCCGCCTATAATACTCCAATAAGTCAAGTCTTGCCTTCTTGTTACCCTTTGTCTTTTTTTCTTACATCCATCACCGTGTTGATTATGTTGTCGAAAATTTTCTTTTCAATGTGCATAACATCCAAGTTGTAACGGACGTGATTATCCTTCCAATAAGGCAACTCTCAAAAAATACATTGCTTGGCCCAATTGTGATCTATACAGTAACCTTATATTTTTGAGTGACTTACCGGCATATCAATTACTTTTAGAAGGTAGCACACTTCCTCCCATGTTTGCTCACCTATCATTGGAAAGGGAGGCACATATCACTCACTCTTCCGTCTTACGAAAGTTTCTTTATTTTTTCTAAAAGGATGATTCTCGAGCATTAACTGGCGATGATAATTGAACCATGGCCTTTTCCCGCCATGCTTCAATTTAAATTCTTTGGTATGATGCATGAATATTAGACAAGCCAATTTTTCGGACGCCATCCATCCTGACAACATTTCATACACAGGAAAGTCATTAATTGTCCACACAAGGGTGGCCCTTAATCGAAAGTTTTGTCTGACTGAAACATCATAAGTTTTGACTCTGTTTGACCACAACTGTTTTAACTCATCAATTAAAGGCTGCAAACATATATCAATCCTTTCCTTCGGGTTATGCGAGCTAGGAATCAAACATGTCAAAAATATTTATGGAATGGTCATGCACAATTCATGAGGCAAGTTGTAAGGGATAACAATTACTGGCCAACAAGAATATGGTTTTCCTGTTTGGTTGAATGGATTAAATCCATCAGCACATAATCCAAGTCTAATATTTCTCAGCTCAGTGGCAAAGTCTGGATGTTTCTCATTGAAATGCTTCCATGCTAAACCATTTGAAGGGTGACAAAGAACACCGGGCTTTGTTATGTTCTTGTAATGCCATCTTATTTGTTCGGATGATTTCGCAGAGGCATACAACCTTTTCAATCTTGGTATAAGTGGCATGTAGTGCATTCTTTTGTAAGGGATAGGTTTAAAACTCTCTATATGAGCTGGTTTGAACTTTCAACACTGACAAAATCTACATTCATCCAATTGTGCATCTTTTTTATAATACAGCATCTACCCCTCAATGCAAAAATCAATTTTTATGAATGTCAGTCCTATTTTTTCACTAATTTTTTTGCTTCGGAACAATTATTTGGGACATGATTATCTATAGGATTTGGCGTTTTTATGAGTTCGGCCTTTCTATCGAAACATCCCTATGGCATATTATAATCTAATTTCAATATCATCATTTGAAGAGTCAATGACAACTCTATCTGAGACTCACATCTTGGCCACAGGGGATGACGTGCGGCCGTCAATAAGTCATAAAATTGTTGAGCTTCCTTATTAGGAGGTTGTTCAATATTATGACTCATTTCAGCATTTAGTTCAAAATTGTGTGGCTATAGACTTTGATGACCCACATCTTAACCCATAGCATTATACAACAAATTGTCATAGTTTTGTAGCCCTTGGGGACAATTGACATGATTGTAAGTACTTGGACCATCGATATCAACATTCCAATCTTCTGGAGGTAACTCTGAAGTCCAGTACCAATAATTCAATTAGAACCCAAACCTCAAAAGATCATATTCTACATTACTAGAGTTCTTGTATTTTCTATTTTCACATTTAGAACACAAATACCTAAAAAAGCCATTATCACGTTCACATTGTGGTTGCGTGGTTGCAATTCAATAAATTTTGCTAAACCCGACAAAACTTATGTTGTAAAGTCTTTCCGATTAGCCAACAACCTATTGTACATCCAACTCCAACTAACACCAATATCCATATTCTGTAATCAACACTAAAAATAATTTAACTTTTCATGTAATTAAATGTCAACAAACATATATCATGCTCAACGTATGCCATTTAACAAAATCATACCTCATTGGCAACCTATACCATTTTACAATATATACCATGTTATTACAAACACGCATCTCATACTACATGATCACTCAACTTTCCATATATATTAACATCAACTAATTACCTAATAAAAATAATATATACCACAAGCACAACAACAACACTAATATTCACTAAAAATTTAAAACAAACCACTAAGTCAACAATAAATCACAAAGATTCACTAAAACATGTAAATCACTAACACATCAATAATACACACTAATATTCACTAAAAATTTAAAACAAACCACTAACACAATAATACACTAATATATGTATATGACTAACATATCAATAATAAACATTAATATTCACTATGAATTCATTACATACCGCTAACATGTCAATAATATATAAACACAAGAACATTCTTAATAAATTTAAAACATCCCTTAATTTTAGGAGCCTTCAAAAATTGAAAAATATATAAAACCAAACAAGAGTTCAAAAAAGAAAGACATAATATGTGGGTAGGGGGGTTGGGGATAGTGGGGGAAAAAGGGCGAGATAGCAGCGGTTGTCGCCGTGGCCCAGTTGAAAAGCAGGGGCTTAGCGGTGGGACAAGTGATGGAGCGGTGGAGGAGAGGGGACATGAGAGGGAATAGGAAGAAGGGTAGGGATAGGGGAGGGGACGCACGGCGGTCGTCCCTGACAGCGATTGCCATCACTGTATGACAAAGAGACTACCGTGAGAGAGAGAGAGAGGGGGGGAATGGGGGTGGGGGGAGGGCTTATCTTAGGGGCAGAGAATGAGGAATTGGCTAACATAAAAAAATTTGAATTGCCACAAGTTAGTTGCGGATTATCCATAGCAAAACTAAATTGATGTCCAAATATTGGCTACAGATTATCAGGGGCTAACATAAATCACTGGCCACTGATTCAAGTTAGTTATCCGTGGCTAACTGAACCAAGAAAAGTCTACAGTTAGCCATAGACACTCCGTGGCTAAGAGCCACAAATATCTCGTGGCAATTAGCCATGGCTTAGCCACGTCGTCAATTTCAATATACAGTTTTTCAACAATTATTCAACATAATTGGGTAAATTTTACACTAAAAATTTACAAATTATCAATAACATTACACTTTATTGAATTATTAATTATAATATTCTTTAAATTATGCAAATGGATCAATTAATTTGAAATACCACATAACCTGTATATATTTAATAACGTTCAAGTGGACTGAACAATATTTTTATATATTACCACTATTTCGATTGTCATATTGTAATAAAAATGATATTTATAAACAAATTATCCAATCTAAGATGTGATTTAACTCAATACATCAATCACAATATCATCAAATATTTGAAACGATCATTGATCATTAGAGGATTGATCAATTACCTATTCAACAATCGTATTATTCAATAAATTAAATTAAAAAACATATTTGACTAATAAAAAGTGAATTGAATGAGGCCTATCATTTGTTATATGCAATACATTAATAAAACAAATAAATTAACATGTTTGTATTTAGAGACTGTCACGATCCGGAAACATACCCTTTTATTTTATTAAAATATATTGTACCGAAACGCACAACGGTAATATTTTTATTGCAAATGTATAATAATATAGAAATTTAGTACATTATAGTGAAATCGTAGTTGTACAAAAGTTGTTATACGAGTGAAAACAATAACTTTAGCTAAATAAAAGCTTTGTAATGCCCTCTCGGTGCCTTCCTCCTGATGGATTAGAATGTTTTTGCCTAGAAAAAAATGTGTTCATAACACATATCAACACAACTGTTGAGTAGAAATTTTACTTAATCACATAAGGTGGAGTTGTGTGTTTAGGTGAACATAATCACATAATTTCACATAAAGATCACAATTTTTATGTTTTAGGAGAGCATATACTTGACATAATAAGGCATGAACATAAACTAGAGCATATAAATTACACTTAAGGACTATTTTAAACATAGATGCAAGCATAAACAACTAGACTTATGAAATCAAGCAAAATTCCTACCTTCAAATGTTTTTAGGAAAAAGTGGGTATATAAAGGGCTATATGGAAGGCTAATAAGTATATATAGAATAAAATAGAAGGGTTTGTATATATATATATATATATAGGTGGGTGGAAGATAGACTATAAAAAGGAAGTATTTTGGGTGTTAAAAGTAGAAGTAGAGTGGGGGGTGTGTTTTTAGGCGGGATTTCTAGGGGAGAGAAGGGTGGGATTTTTTAGCTGAAAACGGGGTTGGAGTTGGGATCTATTTATAGAGGAGAAAAGGAGAAATAGCTAATATTATAACAAAATAAATAGATAACCATATATTCTATATGGACATTTATATATACACATCACAATATGAACTACCTAGTATATATATATATATTTATGTATGTGGACATGTAGGTGTATATGTAGATATATATATCACCACTAGTCTATATATGTAGATATGTGTGTGGATATGTAGATGTAGAAATCACCACTAGGTGATAAATGGATGTGTGTGTGTATATATGTAGGGATATAATTTACCACTAGTATATATATGGACATATGTATGTACATGTAGATATATAAATTACCCCTAATATATCTATGGACGTGTGTGTGTACATGTAGATAGATAAATCACCAAGTATATATATGTATTGGAGGGGATATTCTTGCAAAACAATTGTAAAATATACTAAAAATCTAGACTTTATATTTTTCAATTAATTAAAATCCGAAAATTATGTTTATAAATAATTAAAAATTGAAAATTATACATATAAGTCAGAAAATATATTGTTGTATTTATAAACTTCGAAAATTATATATTTTCATATAAAATCCGAAATTTAACATAGAAAATTCAAAATAAAATAAAATAAATACATGTCTAAAATATTTATTATATTATTTTTGGAGAAGAATAATTATTAAACAAATTTTCCAAAAATAACAATCACAATTCAAAATTAATACTTTAAGGTCTAAGTTATAAAGTAATATTAAAGAATAAAATTCCAAAATCATAAAAATTTTAGGAATTAAAAGATTTTATATCAAATATTTTGCATGAAACATAATATATAATAAATTTTAAAATAGTAGGAAGTACCGGGGCATTACAGAGACCATATTAAATCGAGCAAAAATAATATAATTGAATAAGAAAATTGCAGTTTAGCGGCAGCCTAGCGACAAGTTAGCGATGGCCAAGCTGTGGCTAAGTTTTTTAATAGCCACAAAAATGCCATGGCTATTCCATCGCCTTATTTTCACTTTTTTTTAAAAAAAAATTTAGTATTAGGCGCGGATAATCCATGGCTATTTCGTATATATATATTCCCTTTTTTGTCTGTGGCTTTATCTGTAACTAACCTTTAGGGAAAAGGCGCCATATTTTGCGCCATTCCGTGGCTAAATTTATCCGTAGCTATTTGTGTATTCGTGACTATTAGCCACGGTTTAGCCATTGCCTTTTCCCATGGCCAAAATCCGTGGCTAATTTGGAATCCTTTTGTAGTGGTGGTAAGCTCTCGGCTTCCACAACTCTTATTGCTTGCCATCAAAAAACTTTGACAGATATCCGATTTGTTAGGTTGCTTTACACGTAGTCTCATAATACTTTTTCAAATGAGTAGTACCACGACCACTTGAAGCTTTGAGGTGTCTTTTACAATAGTTACACTCAACATATTGCATATTGTCAACCTTTAAAGTGTGCTCATACGTCGGATGTTCTTTTTCTTTTACCATTATCATTGGCAATATCCTCAACTTCCAAATTATCATTGCCTTCATTGTTCCCTCTTCACTAGTCATTTCCATTGGCACATTACTTTCTCGAATATTAATAGATGGCATAGAACTATCATCTCCTCCAAATTTCATATTGATGACCAAATAATCTAGAAATACAAAAACAATAAAGAAAAATCATCACAAGTTATCCTTTTTGAAATCATATGACACGGCACTTTGTTGATCAACCATTGCTCATGGGAAATAACTATATCAATTCACAATCAAGGGCACATGAGAAATAGTAGAACCCTATTATACTTCTAAAAACATGAAAATGTTCTAACTCATAAACAGTAGAACCCCATTATAAACATTAATTTATTAAAAAATAATAAGAAAAACCCCTCAAATTTACTCATTCTAAAATAATGAATGCAGCTGCCCACCATTGGAGAAAACAGAAATACAATTTCATAATAATAATTTTTTTTTCCTAAAAATGATATATCATGAAATTGAATACATAAGTAAATACAACATAAATGCACAAGTACATACAACATAAATATACAAATAATACACAAGTAAATACAATATAAATACACAATATAAATCAACATAGAAATGCAAATAATACACTAGTATACTCAAATAATTAAGAAATCAAAAAAAGAAAAGAACAATACAAATATGTTTAACAAAAATATATATAAAAAAAAGATATGTGAGGGATGGCAGGCGGCAACAGGCTAGGCAACAGTGGGCGGTGATCAGGTTAGGCAACAATGAGTGGATGGGCTAGGCAGCAGTGGGTGGGTGGCAGTGATTCAAGAGAGAGTGAGTCTAGTTGAGGGGTAAAAAACTCTATGTCAAGATTTTGTTGGAAAAAGAGTAAATTTATATAATTTTTTAAAATTATATTTATTTTTATATTATAAATATTATATATATATATATATGTATACACCCAAACCCGGGTGGGTCTAGAATTCCAGACCTACGACCTGCCTCGAGAATTGATCACCGAATCTAAATTCGCCCCGAGCGGGTCGGGTCGGGGACCCGCCAAACCCGAACCAATTGCCATTCCTAGGGAAGCCCACATCCCTTAGAGAAGAACCCCTATTTTTGACACGTGCTCTTTGATAAGTCCGTAATCATACTAGACTTTGATGTTTATTTTATCGGACTTATCATGTATTTTTCTCTATTCGAGCTTTATTATACTCAAATTTGAGTTCAATCATTGTTTTGTAGGTGAGATGGGGAAAATACCATAAAGAACACAAAAAGTGGACTCAGAAGCTGAGCATTTACAAGAAATATTTTGAGTAACAACCTAATTCAAGTAATTCGGAGGAGAAATGGGCTGCAAGAATGCGTATTTATGCAAGGAATTTTGAGTACTTACGCAGTTCCAGCCATTTGAAGGAAAAATGAATCTATAAGTTTGCTTATGTATGCAAAATATTTTGCGTACGTGCGCAAAGTTCGTGACAGAAATTAAAAGTCTTCCTTATTTGACTAGGACTCTAATTTGGAAAGATTTTTTAGGCAAATTCCTACCCATTTTTCAATCCAAATACAAGCACAAACAAAAGAACATCTTTTTTTCCTAGGATTTAGAGTTGGGGGGAATTCATCTCTCAATTTTTCATCTAGTTTTGGATTTTTGAAGATGGAAAAAGGAAGGAAATCGAGAGGCGAAGGAAGAACAACCTTGAGAGGGAAGTTCACATCCGGATTCTCCACCAAAAGAGTTTTTTTCTCTTCTCCTTATACATTCTTTTTCAGATTTCATTCTTGTTTGTAAATCATCATGAACTATATTAATTGTCAAGTGTAAGGAATAGTATAATAGGATTAATTCTCAAGTATAAGGGATGGTATAATTTTTCCTATTTTCTCTTCTGTGAAAACCCTTTGGATTTTAATGATTTTGTGTGCTTGATGTGAATTTTGTTTAATGGTTGTAATGCTTGATTAGGGTTTGATCACGCCTAATTATTGATTTTGAGGATTGTTGATGAGGTCGAGAGACGATTCACGATTGCTGCTCTAATTAAACGAAATCAATTGATGTTAAATTGCATCAGAGTGAGTTTAATGTTAATTGAGTCGTAGGGCGGTGTTAAATCTTATTTAAATGCTTCTTAGTGCTTGGATTAATTGAGTGAGAACTGGTTACTTTTAATCCTAAAAAGAATTGTATAAGATGATTCTATGATGCTCGAGAGAGATTGTAGATATATTAGTTCCTGGCTTCACACAACCACGAAACCATTTAGTCTAGGGATTGGATTGGAATAGGAATTGGATTAATAAACCTACCTTACACTTGCATTTCACCATGTTGGATATTTGTTAAATTTTTGAATTTGTTGGAGTTAATTTGTATGTTTAGTACTTGATTTGACTTTAGTTTTAAGTTAGAAAACAAACCACTTAATTTCGATTAATTTAGCTAATTAAAACAAGTAACTTTCAAGGGCCAAATCACAATCCCTGTGGGATTCGACACTCTACTCATCTTGTAATACATACGACTACGTGCACTTGCGTAGCCCCAACACTCTTTTGATTTCAGAATCTTGTTTTTTTTTCTTATCATTTATTTTTCTTTTGAATTTTACATTGTGCACTTTTTTTCTTTTCCTTTTTTTTTTTAATTTTAGTGATTGTTGTGTTGTACATTTCTTTTTTTTTTTTAGGTTTTATTCAGGGGTACACTTTGTTTACTGCCTAAGCAAGAAGAAAATGATATTTTTCATTTACCATTCCAATTTATATGCTAGGTTAATCATATTAATTTGAATGAGGATTGAAATAATTTAAGTGAGCTAGAACATATGATACTTAATAAAACTTAGAATATGCACATCAAATGAACATTCAAAATATAACATTTAACACAAAAAAAAATGAAACTTAAATTACTCAAGTTTTTAGTGGATTAAGTTTTAAACAAAAAAATAAAAATAAAAATAAATTAAAAGATGACATATGTCAAGAATATAGGGGTACTTTCCTAGTGAGTATGCATTTGGCATATACCAGTGGTGGAGGAACCATATACAACTTAGTGGGTGCACGTAACTCTTAAATTGTCTCATATTACATGTATCATTAAATTTGAGTGGCCATCCTAATTATCCTTCGTCGATACACCCCCTTAGTTTTTTACAATTTTATTTTCACTTTATAGTAGTATTAATATTAACAACAACCACTTAATTACCTATCAATTTGGTGGACCCGTCTTTCTCAGAGTGCCCTAAAGAGTTTCCCAAGCGAGTGCGGCGAGACCCGGCAGTCCTCCGGGCTTAACGTTAGGCAAAGGAGCTAGAGCAAGAGGAGACACCAGAGAGTTTGTGAACAGGCATCTGAGATGGCTACACCAGGAGTGCATTTACTGGAGGAGGAGTTATCTCGCTTATCATTGAGGCCTTACTCTATCACAGAGATGAAATAGGCAAACCGCTACACTCTTGTTTGCATTGTATGGTCCCATAAACAATACTTGAAGGAGAAGTTTAAGAACTCTTGGCGCCATTTCTGGAAATTATCGGGGAAATTTGTCTTCAAGGACTTGGCACCAAACTTATACCTTGTAAAACTAGATAATGCAGAGGATAAAGAGAAAATCTTGGCAGAGAGGCCTTGGCTTTACAAGGAACAAGTTATGGTTTTTGAGGACTTCGACCACTTTGCATCCATTGCTGATTTAGATCTTGCATCAACTCCATTTTGGGTCCAGGTAGGGAATATACCAGGCATCTATGACAAAGGGGACTTAGCCATTCGTATCGGGGAGTGCTATGCGGGTCTACTGGCATCAGAAACGGTGGGACACTCCTTCCGACCAAAAATTGCCATTGATCTACGTAAACGACTGACCAGAGCCAGTATGATTGAAGTACCGGGTATAGGGGACCATTGGATTTGGTTTCAATACGAACGTTTGACAGTGTTTTGCTCCTTCTGTGGCAAGATTGGCCATTCTCTTAAGAGCTAGCCCATGGCAACGGTCAATGACAAAGAAGCCAATGAGTTAAACCTACTCTTTGGGTGCGGCCTCCATTATGGTTCAGGATAGGGTTTTATACCCCATGAAGTGCGCCTGGCCAACCGAGTGACCCCTGGGTATTTTACACAAAATTGGCAAAAGGTAAGGAGGCGGGGAGCAGGAAACCCGGAGAGGATAGAGGAAGCTCCAGCGAAGACTTGACGACGATGGTGGTTGCCGCCGCAGGTGAGGAAAGAGACACAACGCGGATCATGGGGGTTTCTGAAATCCGCCACCATTTGGACTCTCAACAGATAATGCAAGAAATTATTCTCCCTAAGATACTAGGAACCGAAAAGAAGAGATCCAAGGACACCCAATTTGAACAAAATCTAGCGGATCCTCTTACTAAACAAAACGAGATTGAATTTCCTATGTGAACATGCGACAACCCGATAACTTCTATTGTTATTATTAATATTTTACTTAAGATTTATTTCCATTATGTGACAATTATTGTGTGAATATATGTGATTTGTAAATAAATGTGCATTTCACTACATGCATTTTATAAAATATGAGTATTCCATTATTTGTTTTCTTAGTACTTGAAAAATGCAAAATATTAATTCCTGAAAATTTTATTATGATTTTCGAATTTTATTATGAGTAAAATTATTATTTTAATATTACTTTATAGCTTAGACCTTATAGTATTAATTTTGAATTGTGATTATTATTTTTGGAAAATTTATTTAAGTAAATATTTTAGCCCTGTATTTATTTTATTTTTGAATTTTCTAAATAAATTATACAATTTTCGAATTTTATAAATACAACAATATATTTTCTGATTTTATATGTATAATTTTTGAATTTTAATTATTTATAAACATAATTTTCGGATTTTAATTAAATGATAAATATAAAGTGTAGATTTTTAGTATATTTTATAATTATTTTGCAAGAATGTCTTCTCTAATACATATATTAGTTGTAAATTACATATCTACATATACAGACAAACATCCATACATATATTAGTGGTGATTTCTATATCTACATATACACACACACATCCATACATATATTAGTGACGATTTCTATATCTACATATACACTCACACATCCACACACACACACACACATATATATATATATATATATTTGGTGATATATATATATCTACATATACACACACATGTCCACATATATATACTTGGTGATATATATATCTACATATATATACACATGTCCACATGCACATATATATACTGGGTAGTTTTCATCTCACATAAAAATACACACACCCACAAAATCTTGCACTTCCAAAATATATATCACACTATATCATTGGTACACCTTCCCATATACCTATATATATAATTACCCCTCTTTCTAAACATATATATAGACATATTAACCTTTATATATATATATATATATACACACACAATCTTACATTTACAAACTCCTTTCAAAACCCCACTATCTTCTTACATCTTTGAACACCTACATATATACATATATCCTTTCTATATATATATTTATAAATACTTATCCCTCCACTTATAAATATATATATACATACATTAGTAGTCTTTTATATATTCTCCCTACTTTCATAAATCACTTTTGGGAAAGGTAGGAATATTGCATTAATTTCCTAAGTAGTGTAGGAAAAGTTCTAATCTTATTATTTTTCTAGTAGTAAAATCTCTCTATGTTCATTATGTGATCATTATATGAATAATTATGTGATTATTATTTTAATTACGTGAGCATATGTACAAAGTTGTGAATATGTGATTCTTATTTCTATAAGTTAGTTGTTGTAGGCGATTGTGATTTACATGAGTAAAAGTACATTTAAATTTATGGTAATATATTATTATTTTAAAGTGAGTTTTATAAACATCGATATTTAATTTTGTAAACAAAGCTTTTATCAAAATATATTTAGCTTTATCAAAATACGTTTTAGTTATACGAACATGGAAGCATGTCTTCCATAATTATGTGCTACGTGTGAAACTTGAATTATATGAATGGGCCCAGATGTGCTGGAGTGGTCTGGGGTGTGTTCCGCCAGAACATACTATTGAGTAGCCAAAAGAGTTTACACTCCTTCCATCTCCTAATCCCCCATTGGGTAAATGGAGGGATCTACTAAGAGAGAGGGTCGTAGGACACTACTAGGCGTATGCCCGGGATACGACCACCAAAGGATAAGGCAGGCGGGATAAATGTCCTAGTTGTTATTTCGGCCCGGGTAGTCATAAGGGTCACTCTTAGGTAACAAAAGGTAGAAAGTGTGAAATATGTGTTATGTGTGTAACTAATGTGCAAATAACACACAAGCACCTTAGGTAATTATGTGACTCAACCGTTGCGTTGACTCCTCTTTCCCAACACTTTTTAGATAGCAATGAGCAGAGGCATTTGAGGGGCACAGTGGAAACAATGAATGTTTTGAAGCATTTTACTTAATAAAGTTACATTTGTATTTTGTGAAAATTGTAACTCTTGTATTTTGTATATGTTTTATGTAAAAATTACTATTTATGTTTAATAAAATATAAAGGAATATCGGGTCGTTACAGGACAGACACATGTGTCATGGAAGATAATTTTAGTGGGGTCCTCGTCCAGCATGCAAATTCTCACGTGCAACATGCAGCACACTCAGAACCGGCAACAACTTCTCTTCTGTTGGAACAAACGCCAGTGCCACCTCGAATGCGAAGCTTCAAACGCATCCCACGGCCCTCGGATAACTGTAGCACTACACTGAGGTTTATAAAGCAGACAGCCCATGGCGAAATTCGACCAAGAGAGGAGGAGGATGGTAAGATGCTGGTAGGTAGGAAAAAAAAAATGTGGCGAGCATTGGAACGGAAACAGCTTCTACCGCAGCGGTTGGGCATGATACTAACCCCGCGAAGATTAATGTCGCTTATGGCATGGAATAGACGGGGGCTTGGGAACCCTCATACCGTTCGACACCTTCGGAAATTCATTCATCGTAAAGATCCTAACGTGGGCTTTATTTCGGAAATCCGCATGAAGACTACTGATATTGTTCGATTTTGTAATGACTTGGGATCCTAACGTTAACGTTTGTGCAGTGGACTGTCAACATAGAGAGAACGAATGCGGGGGAGGGGGTTTGGTCCTCTTTTGGAAGGCCCCTACCACATTGAGATATTGTCAAAATCTGATAGACACGTTGATGGGAAGGTACATGATCAAAAAAAATTCCAAAGAGTGGTTTATTACTGGAATATAGGGCAACCCACAAACTCATTTGTGACATGAAACCTGGGATTTGATGAGACAACTCTGATCAGCCTCAATAGTGGCATGGATGGTTTTTGGGGACTTTAATAAAGTGACACACCGCGGTGAATTATTTAACACAAACCACAGACCACAATCCCAAATTGATGTGTTCCAGAATACTATCGATAGTTGTGGCCTAATTGATCTTGGTTTTACAAGAGGGCATTTTACATAACGTAATAAAAGACGAGGGGTAGCGAAGTAAGAGGCGTGGTTGGACAAAACACTTGTAAACCCAGAATGGCTGGCTATCTACCCCAACGCTTGTACTCAACACCACCCCATAACTGTTTCGGACTACAAGATTCTTTAGCTCCAAGTGGACTCGGATAGACTGAAAATAAAGAGACCATTTCATTTTGAGATGTTTTGGACAAGACGGAGTGAAGCAAAAAATATTATTGAGATAACTTGGGGAGATACTGCATGGGAACTGAGCTCGTTGAAGACAGTTAGGCAGAAAATCACTGCATGCGCTGAGAAGCTAGATAGATGGAACCGAACGGTGGTTGGGAACCTTTGAAAGAATATTGTTGCAGCAGAGTTTGACCTCGACCACCTACACCTTATGGCCTCTAGTGACGAGAGAGATGATGCTATTCTCTTAGCAGAAAAGAACCTGCTCATGCCGCAGGATGATGAAGCCCAGTTATGGTTCCACTATGCACGGGTTAATTGGATGAACTGGGGTGACCGGAACACAAGCTTTTTTTACTAGACCGCATCAGGACGTAGGCGCAAGCATGTACTCTCGACAGTCCAAGCCCCATCGGGGCACATTGCAAAAACCTAAAGAGATATGGAGCGAGTAGCCGTGGATTACTTCAAAGATTTATTCACCACCCGAGGAATTTTGAGCCAACGACCAACTTGATCACAGCACAGCTCTCTCGAGAAGATAGGGAGGAGATGGTCACCCTTTTGATCTCGAGTGAGGTTTACTAGTTATTAGAAGATATGCATTCGACGAAGGCGCCAGGTCCAGATGGTATGCCGATGGGTTTTTATTAGAAATATTGGGGTATCTTGGGAGGAGATCTCTTTACTGCTTGCAATCTTTTACTCTCTCATGAAGAGGGGCAACTAGAGGAGGCCCTAAAAGAAATAAACAAGACCACGCTAGTTCTAATTGAGAAAAAGTCGGGTGTGTCCCTCATCACAGACTTTCGCCCAATAAGCTTATACAATGTTATCTATAAAATTGTGGCGCAGGTATTGGCGAATCGTCTTCGTAAAGTTTTGGGGAAAATTATATCAGATAATCAGAGTCCTTTTATTCCGGGCAGAGCTATCCATGATAACGCTATTGTTGCCCATGAGGCGATACATGTTCTGAATCGGAGGAAGGGTGGCAATTTGGAAGAAGTTGCTATCAAGATGGACATGTCGAAAGCATATGACCGTGTCGAATAGGATTTCTTAGGGGCCGTTGTGGAGAAGATGGGCTTCCACCTAAAGTGGCTTGCATGGATTAGGGCATGGTTGGCCTCGGTTTCTTTTCAAGTTCGGGTAAATGGCCTGCTGTCGGAGGAGTTTGTCCCAACCCGTGGGCTCCGACAGAAAGATCCACTATCCCCGTACCCATTTTTGTTGTGTTCAGAGGGTTTTTCAGCTCTTTTAGCTCACGCTCATGGGCGAGGTCGCCTTAGGGGCATCAAATTGTGTAATGGTGTTCCGAGGATCTCCCACATTTTCTTTGCCGATGATTCTCTCTTATTTACACGAGCATGCCAGTGGGAAATCCAACATCTTCTCGAGCTACTTGATGTTTATGAGTCCTGTTCAGGGCAAAAAATTAACCTCACCAAGACGTCGCTTCACTTTAGTGCCAATACAAACTAGAACACCCTATATCAGGTTTGCACGATGCTACACTGTAATGACGATCCTCTTGATGTGTACCTTGAGCTTCCAATGACTTTTGGGACATTGCTAACACAGTAGGCAAAGAGGTTTTGGTATGGTTCTTAGAGATGAAGCAGGAAGTCTTATGGGTGCAAAAACCTAATGGAGACTTGCTTCATGTGAGCCGCTCAAAAGGGAGTTTGAGGCGTTGTTTCAGGGCATGGATTGGGTACTTGCGAGAGGTGTTTCATCTGTCATGATTGAAGGGGACTATTTGCAAGTGTTCAGATTCATCCATAAGGAGGAGGCATGCCTGTCTTTCCTCCGACAAAAAGTTGATGCAATGGAAAATTGAGCGTCCAAGCTCCGTGATGTTTGTTTTCGTTATATTCAAATCACAGCGAATAGAGTGGCGCATGCTCTTGCCCATAATGCCACAACGAACATGTTAGACTTAGAAGTGTGGGGTGTAGAAGCTCCCGATTGTATCAGCGAGTTTTTATACCAAGACATGTTATATTGCGAGTAGTACGTCTTCCAGGGGCACCCCCTGTGACTTTCTTATAAAAAAAAAATAATAACAACCCAAATTATAAGATAAAACCATATAGGGCCAATAATAATAAAAGATTAATAAACCCAAATAACAAGACCAAGCCTATTTAAAAGTAAGAAATACTTTAAATCTTCTTGGTCCATTTTATTTTCTTGTACAAGTCTCCATTGGGATATTAAACGTACCCTACAATACAAAAAACAGAAATCATAAAAGGAAAAAGTGCCATTTTACTTCATCTTTATCACATAAACTATCCTGGCTCCATCTTATTCTTATCGTATATGAGAATTCGCGGTTTTAGAGTACATTGATCAAGTTTGATTTTCAAATTTCAATTCAGATGAAGTCAATTGAGAGTATTGGGATTCATCAAGACAAAGTTGGTGAGTTTTTCTTTTCTATGAAATTTTATTTTTTGAAGTATTATAAAATAAAATGGTAATTTGCATTTTGCAGCCCATGAATAAGTGGATAAAGCACTTTGCACCCTTAAATAAACAAAATAGCACAATGCATCCTAAAATTGATATAATCTTGGACCAACTACTAGTTAGTCTAGTTGGATAAAGCGCTAAATACCTTAAGCAACGTCTAAAGTTCGAATCTTGGTGTTGTGAATTGAGTAACTAGGTTGGGAGGGTCGTCCTATAATCGGTCTCTATAATATTCGATTTGAATTAGTTGGCCATTGATTCGAAACTAGGTGGCTAAAACAAACAAACAAACAAATAAATAACCTTGGCAAATTGACCTCTTTTATTATTTTAGGGTGCAAAGAGCCCGTTAATTAATTAGGATGAAAAGTGCAATTGAATGTGATATATATTTTAACTTCAAAAGAATCATCCTAATTTAAATTTTTATAAACGGTAGCTTAATTT
The DNA here is from genome assembly GCA_026212405.1 of Petrea volubilis. Taxonomy (NCBI): domain Eukaryota; kingdom Viridiplantae; phylum Streptophyta; class Magnoliopsida; order Lamiales; family Verbenaceae; genus Petrea; species Petrea volubilis. The sequence goes on along the minus strand of CM047879.1, from coordinate 20,673,587 downwards.
GTCAAGGTTTACAAAAAGTATAGGGTAAATTACGTTAAGCACCCCAACCTTTTGGGCGTTTTACACTTTGATACCCAACCTTTGCAAATATGCGGTTTGGTACCTAACTTTATTATTTGTGCACCGATGGTATTTTTTACACTATTTCGGTGGAACATAACTTAATATTCCCCATAATATGCCCAAATATTCCACAAAGATTTCATCGAATTAGTGAAAAAATACCATCAAAGCGCAAATGATAAATGTTAGGTACCAAAATGCACATTTACAAAGGTTGGGTATTAAAGTGTAAAATACCCCAAAGATTGGGGTGCTTAACGTAATTTACTCAAAAGTATAATACTAGTGCATGAATAGAAGTACTACATAATTATCCAAATTCTGGTCCATGCCAAATATTCATTTTAGAACTTTATATAGTTAAACATATCTTTAATACTATTCCATATTATACTTTTCGGCAATAAGTGTCTAGTTAAATGAATTAGAATTTGATATAACAGACGTTTGTATATTTGGAATATGTAGGCATGTGTATATATATACACACACACATATATGTAACCTTTCTTGATATTTTATTCAAAACATATGTGCATTCAATTTTAATAATTAATTTTTAATATTTATTATCTCTTTTATACTTTTGGATGAATTTGATAGATTTATGGTATATATATTTTTATATTATTGATAGTCTGTAAGCTGTAGTCGATAAGTGCACCCCCTAACCTTAATGTGATAGTGCATTAAATGCATGGTAGGCTAATGTAGCCCTCATTAAACATGGATATTCGCCATAGACTATGTGTTCTATTGGGCGACGTGATGGCTCGACCGAAATGTGGATTTACAAACAATTATAGCTTCTCTTGCATGCTTCATCGTGCGGAAATGTGCAACTTACACACGTAACGAGGGGGACCAAATGGTAATGCAACATTTGAGTAGCGGTTGCTCGAAGCTTGAGTTGGGACCCACCCCAATTGATGGGGGATCTTAGCTCGGACAACTCATATCGAGAAGGTGATATTGAATCCTGATTTGTGCACAACTGGTGATAGATGATACGTTGTTTAAATTGTGACACATAATCTATTTGAAGGCGTGCCAGAACAGGTAGAATAACCTATCTTGGAGTCTTGATTCAAAACAAAATTATTAATTTCTCTTATTAGGTTGGTAGTTACTTGTCCCGTTCGAGAAATTCAAGATCAAAATTTAAATCTTTTATTTTCTTTCTATTAATTAGTACTCTTCTATCAAAATTCCAAAACTTTTGTACAAGTTTTCTATCCCAATTTTTATGGGTTTTGTAATGATACATCAAATTGATATAACTTTTAAATATCCTCCAATATGCCCCAAATAACTTAGGACTGAGGGAAAAAAATAACTTAAAATGTGAGAAATTGAGTGAGACAAGCTTGAGGGATTATTACAATAATGTGTAAGGTATTAAGGGCAAAAATGAAAATTTGCCAAAGTTAAGATCAACCAAAGCCAGTGGTGAAACTATGGAGTTGGAGGGTGCGATCACTCTCTTAAATTTATGCCGAGTGAAACATTACTTGTACTTTTTAAAAATTTCTCTTAAATAATAAAAATATGTTTTATATTTTATTAAAAATTGATCTCTTACCTCTTTCCCCAAACAAAAAATTCTGATCCTCTTCTAGCTGGGTTGTGCCGCCAGATTTAGGAGCCCAACTAGTATCTACAGGCCCAACAAGAGCAAAGCCCACGGGCCTTTACAATCGGTTGGTCCCCATTTAGTCCGTCTGTGTGTGCATCTCAAAATTGATTTTCACCTGCTCTTCCCCATTTCCCCGTCGAATTCTCAGCTTTTTTATTACGCGACCCTATTCATCGCTCGCAGTCGCTGCACCGCCGCTGCCACTGGTGTAGCCGCCGCCGTCTCCGAACCTCTATTGGTATGTATCTCTGCCCATATATGTATGGCTATAGCTCTCTATCCCCATATTCTTCGTCTTCCTTCTCGTTCGAGTTTCAGTTTTTGAATTCTCAGTTTCGTGAACAATCTCATATCAAAAGGGTATTTATTTTTCAATTATTACCATCATCAACGCTGGTCCTCCCAAATGTTGATACCTAGGTTTTTGTTTATTTATTTAACTGATTGCCCCTGCTCTAAATGCTTGTTGATATCAACTATTTGCGTTTAAATTGTGTTAATTTACCATTGGGTTTTCTGAATGATTTCGGTGAGGTTTGATTTTTTTTCTCCTATTGTGACGTTTTAACGAAGTTTGCCTTGTTCGCACTGTTCAGATTTAGATCAACGGGAATTCACTACTGGTTTTGCTTTTTCGAGGAACAATGTTCGGAAGCAACCGTAAGTGACCATTTACGTTTTGACATTCCGTCGATTAATTTGTAATCTTTATTGCCATTATTGGTTGCTTTTGCCATTATTTTACTATAAATTACTCTGCTACTTGTTTTGTTAATCGTCTGCCCACTTTTCTCCTTTGGCTTGGTTCATCTTTGACTGCAACCATGGAACTTAAACAGTGTTCCTATTGCTTAACAGATAGTCTGTGATGATTTTGAATTTTTATTGTTATGTTCTCGAAAAGTTCAACCAAGTGCTCTGCCAATTGCTGCGTATTGTGGCCATTTACAAAATCTGAACAATATTTTCTTTTTTAATTTATGCATTACTGATGATTTCCAAGGGATAATTGTAGAGATACAAGTAGAAATAGTTAATCGACATAGAAACAATTACTTCATCCTGTCCACAAGGGTTGGCTACTTTTTTGGTATGTTAGATATTAAATTATTCCATGTCAACAAAAAATTTCTTTAAGTGTGTATGATCTCTATAATATGTTAATCTAAGAAATTTAGGTTATTTAGTCCAAAAACCATTAAATTTTAATGGTGTCCCTTTTTCACTTGAGCCAGCTATTTCAGATGCACACACACACACACACACACACGTGTATATATGTATGTATGCAACACGTGTGTGTGTGTGTGTGTGTGTGTAGAAACATAGATGCTGGTTGTGGGGTGGAGATAGTGGCATTTATCTGCATCATCCATTAGAAGTTATTAAGTCTGTAGTTTTCCAATTTGCTGTCATTAGTCAACTAGGAATGTTTAGCACGTTAATTTTTACTGCCATATTTTAATATAACAAGCCCCTAATACTTATCCCCTAGCATAACAAACAGAATGCATCCACAAATCATTGATAGTTCATTTGATGGATGTGTTATTGGCCATCTAAATTCCTTTTCTTCTGTTTTCTTCTCGTGCCTTGCTATACTAACTTTTTTTCTGAATCCTACAGCTTTTGGGCAATCATCTACTAGCCCATTTGGGACTCAACCTGTTTTTGGGCAGACTAATAATGCTAGCAGCAACCCATTTGCTCCCAAACCCTTTGGTAGTACCAGCCCTTTTGGCTCACAGACTGGGGGTTCCTTTTTTGGTGGCATGTCTACCGGTGTATTTGGTGCTCAATCTTCTTCTCCTTTAGGTTCAACTTCCGTGTTTGGAGCTTCATCGTCGCCTGCATTTGGAAGTTCAACACCTGCGTTTGGAGCTTCCTCAGGTTCTGCCTTTGGAAACTCATCTTCAGCATTTGGTTGTAAGTGCATCTAGGGATATAACCACCGGGGGCACAAAATAGGTTTCTCAGTCATTCCTGCATCTGCTTGTAGTAATTTCTTTTTTTTTTTTTTTTGGTGAAGATAGTAATTTCTAATGAATGTGTTGATTTGCTTCTTATTTCCTACTATTTTTGTTTTTTCTTTACTTTTATGAAACCATGGTAGCCTTATGCTCCTGATGTAAAGTTTAGTGGCCATATCTATTGAGTCTGAAACTGTCTATGTTATCCTCTTGTGTGATGGCCATACAGTTGATGTTTCTCTGAGAAAATGTGAGAAACTGGAGGAAAGAAAAATGCATTACATTGTTTTGTGAATAGGGACCAGATTTGGAAATGAAGGTGGAGGTTTCCTTATTTCTCTCTCTCAAGGGGGTTTGGAGGGGTCAATTGTTGACTTTTCATATTGTTGAATATAGGCTCATTTTTTAACTTCTTTGACCGAAGTTCGTTGCTGTTGAGTTGCATTGATGCAGCCAGAGACTTATAGGCTAGCTTCCCTTTCAGTGTTTATTGTTTCTACCAAATGTTTTTGGAGCGTTCTCTTCTGATTTGTTGGTTTATTTTTTGAATCCCCTACCTTATAGTTGTTTCTTTCATTATTTCTTGAGCCGTTTTTTTCTTTCCTGCAGCATTACATCACGGTTTTCATGTTTAAAGTGACTTATCTTGATCGCACAGTTGTCTTGTTACTCTTATTTTCTTATTTCTATTAACTTTGTTGAAATGTAGGCTCCTCCGTATTTGGGCAGAAGCCTAGTTTTGGTGGTTTTGGATCCAGTACTACTCAAACAAGTCCTTTTGGAAGTTCATTTCAGCAATCACAACCAGCTTTCGGGAGCAATCTATTTGGTTCAACATCAACGCCTTTTGGTGCACCCAGTCAACCTGCATTTGGTGCATCAAGTAGTCCTGCATTTGGTGCACCGAGTTCACCAGCTTTTGGTGCCACTAGTACCCCTGCCTTTGGTTCAACAGCAAGCCCTGCGTTTGGTAGCACAAGTGGTGGATTTGGTGTGTCGGGTTCTCCTTTTGGATCATCCACACCCGCATTTGGTGCCACATCCGCACCTGCTTTTGGTGCCACATCCGCTCCTGCTTTTGGTGCCACATCTGCACCTGCATTCGGTGCAACATCCACACCAGCGTTCGGTGCCACATCCACTCCTGCATTCGGTGCGACAACCACTCCTGCGTTCGGTGCCTCAGCTTCTCCTGCGTTCGGTGCCTCAAGCACTCCTTCTTTCAACTTTGGATCCAGTTCAGCATTCGGCCAATCAACTTCTGCATTTGGAAGTAGCCCATTTGGTGCAACATCATCCTTTGGAGCTCAAAGTGCATCTTTTGGTAAGTTGTTTTCGTGTTTACGTGATTGGGGAATTAAGTTTGCTACGGTTGGAGCTTGCTTCATTCTGAGTAAAATGCTAAAATAGATTTTCCTCAATTTTGTGTTGAAGGAAAATTACTAAGGAAATATGGTGGCGTGTATAATTTGGTGAACTTTGTATTAGTTAGTACATCTAATTGATTTGTTTCTGCATAATGGTCAAATACATATAAAAACTATTTAAAATTTGTACTTAATCTTCCATGAAAACAAAAGAAGTTATGGGAACTTATAGGTTGCTATGGTTTTCCTACAAAAACCTTAATACACAAACGTCTGATGAGGCATAGTTTATCATAATCCACTAAGTACAGCATTTTTGGAGATTATATATGCCATATAGCTGTTTCTGAGGCTTGGCTTTGATAATTGCTTTACAGGAGGACAGACTACAACGCCCGCATTTGGTAGCTCAGGTTTCGGCCAGTCTGCTTTTGGAGGGCAGAGAGGGGGAAGTAGAGTATCTCCATACTCAGCTACACCTGAGACAGATGGTGCCACTGGTACACAGCCAGCTGGAAAACTAGAATCGATTTCAGCCATGCCGGTCTACAAAGATAAAAGCCATGAAGAACTTAGATGGGAGGACTACCAATTAGGGGACAAAGGTGATTTTCTGGTTGAAATTTATGAATGTCTTGAACTAAAGAATTTGTTAAAATGGGATGTTACTAATAATCTTTATATATGAAATATAGGAGGGCCAGCTCCTGCTGGTCAGGCTACCGCTTCTGTTGGCTTTGGTAGTTCAGGATTCGGGGCTTCATCAACTCCTTCGTTTGGTCAATCATCTGCAAATCCTTTTTCATCGTCAACATCTTCCAATCCATTTGCACAAAAAACCCCAGTGTTTAGTAGCCCAGGCTTTGGATCATCAACTGGTTCTGCATTTGGTTCTTCACCTTTTGGAACATCGAATACATCCAACCTTTTTGGGTCAACAACATCGACGTCATCGTCCTTATTTGGCGCCACGACTCAAGCATTTGGAGCCAATACCTCTCCTCTTTTTAGCTCTTCTAGTTCATCTGCTTTTGGATCACCATCTATTTTTGGCACTTCATCGGCACCGGGAACTGGATCTGCATTTGGTACTGGCTTGGGTTTTGGCAACACCCAGTCCTCCCCATTATTCCAGTCGACTACACCTACACTTACACAGACTAGTTCTCCTTTTGGACAGACCTCCTCTGCCTTTGGCCAAACGGCACCTGGGTTTGGTCAATCAAATTTGTTCAGTACACCCTCTACGGGCTTTGGTGGCAATCTTTTCTCCAGCACTGCATCACTTCTAAGCAGCAGCAGTGCTTTGGGATTTGGTCAGACTACTGTGAGTTACTCATGAACTGAATTTTTCTTGTTCCTGCTGTCATTCCATTCTGCACATAAGCAACCTAGATCATGCTTCACAAACTTTTGTTGCATTCACTAGTCTGTATTTCATGATTTTGACGCTAGTTGATATACCACCTATTATAATCGTGTTGAGCTTGTAAATAGGACTTGAAGTAATTATCTGTATGCCTGTGCCTATATGTCAGATTAGAAATCTGTTGCCCTCATGATATATTATAGAAAGGCTTAGGGTATCTGGGAATCATCAAATTAAGCGGGATTTGTCTATCATTTGTGTTCCACTTTGGTACATTCAGATATTTAAGTTTGGGAGCATTACATGCAGTTGACCTGTAATTTAAACAACTGAAATTAGACTGTGTTATCATTTGGTTTGTGTACTTAAAGGTCTTTTGACCTGATTTCCAGCAATTGTTATTCATGTCTTTCTTTCTTTGTACTTTCCTTTTGCATCAATAGTAATGCATGCTGTTATTGATTTTCTTTGAAGCCCTCTCTGAATACACCGTTCCAATCTGCTCAACCGGCTCAGAGTTCTGGTGGTTTTAACTTTAGCAACTTTGGACAGTCGCCAGCAGGTTGATCAGCACCCAGCATTTCTTATTGCTCCCAACAAACTTTTTTTCTTTCTTTTTTTTTTTTTTTTTGGTTCAATTGAAACTCTGATGTCATTATAATGTTGATTAAACTCTCTGATGTTTACAGCTGGTACGAGTGGCTTTGGCGGCACTCCTGGCATCTTTAGCAATAGTGCCTTTGGACAATTGTATGTCACTGCACTTTTTCCTCATTTTTGACGGTTGCCTGTTACTCTTATATGATGAAATGTGCAACTCTTCGATATACGTAGTTCATGTCTGATTTTTTTCTGCTGCCTCAATGGTGTTTTGCTCCTTTTTTCACCTTCCATTCCATTTTAACTATGGAGGTGGGTTGGCCTGACGATCTACCTGGTTTAGGACACCATTAACTTGTCAAGTGCTCCATTCTCATCCAACATTTGTCAGATATATCACTGTTTACAATTACACCTAGTAGGTTACTTAAAAGTAAATTTGACCTTATACAGAAGAAGATATGGAATACTCCTGAATTGGTATATTTGCTGTAATAATAATTTATAGCTTGAGTTATAGCCTAGTGCCAACATAATATTTATGATTTTGAACATGCACTTAGATCTTTGTAAATTTCAGTTATTGGGTTACAGCTTCCCAAATCCACTGATAGCTAAAATATGTGATATGATTATGTTATTATTTGTTTGTTGACATCTTATGTTCTATTTTTGTTTTAAGTTTCTTTGAATTTGTCTTGCATGTATTTTACAGGTCAGGTATTCAGAGCTCTGTGGTTGCGCAAGCAGCCCCCAATACAAATCCTTTTGGAACTTTGCCAGCAATGCCCCAGATGTCAATTGGTCGCACAGGCACTTCTCCTTCTATTCAGTATGGGATTTCCAGCTTGCCAGTAAGTATTGTTATGCTTGACTAGATAACAGGGAAATCTTCCTCGATGCCTTTGGTTCATGGTGCTTTCACAATGTTTAGTGACTGATCAATTGTAAGTTGTTCATACCAGAAAGGGTGTGTTGATTACTGTCGTTTTCTAAGCAGGTCGTTGATAAACCAGTGCCTGTCAGGATATCATCACTTTTGACATCTCGACACCTTTCGCAAAGGCGTATTAGGCTGCCTGTCAGGAAATATCACCCTAAAACTGATGGTCCAAAGGTGCTGTTATTGCTCAATGATATCCTATGTTGTATACAAATTATTTTCAGCAGAGTACCTTTTTAGACTTCTGTCAGAATGGTGTGTTTGGTTTCATATACTCATTTTTTACTTTGTTTTCTATCTCAGGTGGCATTTTTTAATGATGATGAAGAAACACCCAGCACACCGAAAGCAGATGCTCTTTTTGTTCCCAGGGAGAATCCAAGAGCTTTGGTAATTCGTCCACTGGAACAGTGGCATTCTAGATCCAGTGCAGAGAAAACGAAGGCCACCAGCACCCCGGTGCATGAGAATGGTAAATATGAATATCCCTCATTATCTGACTGTTGGATTTTGTGTTTTTTGATGTTTGATTAGGATAGTTTCATGTTTATAGCACATGCAGTTTTCTATGACTATTTATGTTCCAAGTAGCAGGACACCATGCAAGGTTCCACGTTCGTTTGCCAGCTTTTTTTTTTTTTTCCTCCTTGCATCTTTCATTTTCCTTCGAAATCTAGTGCAGATATTGGGATTTTAATGTCTTTTGTTCATGGTGATGGTGATGTGACTATGTTGGTGTGTATTGATTTGAATCAAGCTTGATTATGTAGGAAGAGCTCTCCAGAATATCCATGGCTGATGTGCTCTTCCATCTCCCACTTATATGTATTATTAGAGTGCTTGGGGGTCAGAAAAATCTCGATACATTAAAGGTCCTTCCAAATAGCGTTTGGATTCTGATTTCAACCATGCATGCAAAAATAATTAGGGTCCCTTTGTTGGTGGAACTTTGTTGTTGCTGTTATTTTTTTTTTTTTTTTTTCTGGTGGGGTTGGGGGGGGGGGCTGGGTTCTCTTTTATCCTTGAACTACTATGTACTATGGTTGAAAATTGTGTGCTCTCAAATATTTGCTAAAGCTACATAGTCTGAAGCTTTGGTTTGCAAGCACATTTGTCTCATCCCTCGAAAAGTCAAACCATAACATTCACGTGTATGCCATATTTTCTAGTTGGGGTGGGGGTGGGGAAGTGGCTGGCTCTAGGTTTGCTCACCAACCAGTCCCTTACTGAGTACCTTTTACTTATCCTTATGTCCTATATTTGATTGGTAATCGACAGGTAAAGATAATCAAGATGTTTATCATTCCATAAATGGGCACAAGGCCAGGGACAAAGATGGTAAGTGTTCTTTTTATTGGAAATTTTTCTAAGATCTTACATGTGATTTTCTTATTCTAATGAATCTCTGAGTAGATACCATGTGTGATGATTGATTTATTGTTCACGGTTGTCCAACATTATCTTTTGCCTTAAAATGGTTAAAGGATTAAATTAGAGGAAACTGCTATCTTTTATTTGAAGTCATCACGGAACCTGAAGTTTCAACAAAATGAATAATGAGAATATAAATTAGAATTTGAATATTGTAAATAAGTTTTTCCAATAAGTTAACTGAGGTAGCTAATATACTAGGAGTTTCTTCTCCATGTACTTGACCCTGAATGTATAAAGAAATGAACAGAAATGGAGGAAAAATAAAAAGATGCAGATATTGTAATGGTGAAGAACGTTGAGTTGGTTGTTCCACCCTCTCTTGAATATTCTTGTGGCATGTTTAATGCTAGGAACGGTCATTCTTGGTATAGATGTTACTGGTATGCGTGTCCCTGTTCTTGCATCAGAGGGGGCAATATACAATAGTGAAGAATTATTGCTCCCAGTAATCATGGCAGCAAAAGCGGAAAAATTATTCCCGCATCATGCTTAGGAATATATGGTCCTTCCCCCTTTAACTGAAATAAAAATAAAGAACAGTCCTTCGCCATCCATCTCTTCCCTGATCCTGTTTGAATACATTCATCCTTTGAGTTTTTCCTCTGTGTTTCTTTTCTTGCAGACAAGTTTTCTCACCATAGAAAAAAACTTTGTTGTCTTATAGAAATTTAATTGGGCTGACCCGGAGAGAATATTTCAGGGATTTTGTCTAGAAAATTTGTTTCTGCAGCTGGATTTTCTTCATTCTACATCCATCAACTATCTCATTTTCCAACTACAACCAAAGTGCCAAACACTTCGACAGGTGGTGATCTTTGAAATGTAACTCAGCGTTCCCATTGGCATCAAGAGTTGTCTAAGGTGCAGTTCTTAGGTGTAGTACGTAGGACAGGCCAACTTTTCGTGTGAACGGGTGATGGGAGTCGTGAAACTGAGCTGGGAAGCACCATAATTATATATGACAAAAGTTCCAAATGTTTGGCTTGTTCACTTGGATAGCTGGACGCATGATGTGATATTTTAGACTATATTCCACTGCTTTTTTTAAAAAAATAAATAATTACCTATATATTTTTTTGTTGCTTTGACTTCGCTTTACTCCTGAATGTTTCTCTTTCATGCAAAATGTCCTACATCTTTCTGTATCGATATATCTGATTTCATTCAACTTTTGCGCACTGAAGATTCAATGGAAAATGGCACGAAGGAACAAGTTAATACTGCAAAAGGCAACCAAAAAGCAAATGGGGTCCATGATGGTCCTTCTATGGAGAAAGGAGACTCTTACATCACTCTTACAGGGCACCGAGCTGGTGAAGCAGCAATTGTTTATGAGCATGGTGCTGACATTGAGGCACTGATGCCAAAGCTTCGCCACTCTGATTATTTTACAGAACCACGAATTCAGGAGCTAGCTGCAAAGGAAAGAGCGGAGCCAGGCTTTTGCCGCCATGTGAAGGACTTCGTTGTTGGAAGGCATGGTTATGGCAGCATCAAGTTCTTTGGGGAGACTGACGTGCGAAGGCTTGATCTCGAGTCTCTTGTCCAATTCAACAACCGTGAGGTGATAGTATATATGGACGAAAGCAAGAAACCTCCTGTTGGACAAGGTCTGAACAAACCTGCTGAGGTAACACTTCTTAACATAAAATGTTTTGATAAGAAGACCGGTCAGCAATACACTGAGGGACCAAGGATAGAGAAATACAAAGAGATGCTTAAAAGAAAAGCTGAGGATCAAGGTGCAGAGTTTGTGTCTTATGATCCAGTCAAAGGAGAATGGAAGTTCAGAGTGAACCATTTCAGCAAGTACAAGCTTGGAGATGAAAATGAAAGTGATGACGAGCGTGTGCAGGATCTTCTTAGTTGACACCTGGGCAATATGGCTGCTTTTTTCCTTTTTTGTTTGTGTGCTCGTGCATGTATGTTGGTGAGGTTTGTTCTTTTGAATTTGCAACATGTATAAAATTCAGCTGTCACAGGTTTCGTTTTATCAAGCTCTTGGCCTTTTGTTGTTGTGGGTATCTTTCCTCATTTAATTGGAGCGTGTTTCCGGGTTTGGCTGAAACTGCTGTGGTTTAGTTGGACATTGTTAAAGCTCTCAAAAAGTGCCAAAATACTGTCTTGAATCTTTTTGGGGACTTTGGGTTGGGTGGCATGGAGAATTTGGCTATTTTATCACTTGAACTGTATCAATCTCGTATATTTCATAGACCACTGAAAGTGGCATGTTCGATTTTGATGAAATTTGTTGAGACGCACAAATTCCTGAAAGCTTAGTGTTATTGTGCATCGCGTGGATCTTGGATCTTGTCTATCATAAGTAAGTCATACTAATTGCTAGTGTCCGTTCCGTTTTAAGATTTCGTAAATATTCAAAAAAATGAAAATTTATCTGTGTTCTGTCGTTTATTATTTTGCAACGACTGGAACATATGTGAGGAATATACACAATAGTTGGTACATAAACGAATGATATAAATTTATTAAAAGAGATTTAGAAGTAGGTTACGCATGAAGAGTACGATTCACCTCTCGAAATTTGTGAGGGAACCCGTCCGGTTTGGAATCGGTAAGTTTAAAATTTCATAGAGCGATGAGGCTGATCCAATATGAAGACATCGTGATCACGTACTTGTCAAAATTAGACAAAAACAGCAAACAGCAAACAGCACTTGTGTTACGTCTCATTCCAAGACAAGAAGATAGCTTATTACGATAAACAAACATCCAAGAGTCCATATTCTTGTGGTCCCTCAGCATGACATGTTTCAAATATTTCCAAGAAGCTAATTTGCACAAGTTTAGCTGGAGTATTATAATAGTTTATAAGATCATTAATTGCAAATTAAACGAGGTGCATGGGCAGCAAAAGTAGGTTTATGAGGAGGGCCCTAGTTGCACATGCTTACACATACAAACAATACCCAAAGATTCCGAGATGACAAGGAAGCTAGCTTCTTGACTCTGCAGACTCCGCTTATAAATAAGACAAATCCTCAACACACACACACGCAAGCAATATATATATATATATATATATACATGCTTTGGCACTAAATTTTCTTTTACCACTATTCTTATATATAACATTTTATATTGAATATTAATCAATAGCTTATATGTGTCATTTGACCCATATTAAAATTTGAAAAAACTTATAATTGAAAAGTCTAATTAAGGTTGCCCTATATTTGAGATTTAAACACTCTTTCAAATGAGAAATTGAATAACAAGCAACTTAAAGTTTCAGTATTAAATATTCTTCTTCTTTTTTTTCTGTTCTTTTTTAACAATACTTTTTGCTATTAATAATTAAGTTTTGATCCAAATGACTGACGATTCTGAAGTCGCCATTGTTTGTATTCATTTTACCACATGAAACGCCTTAATAATTTCATATGGTTGGCTAAAGAACAAAGTAAGGTTTTTGCTTCTTACTTCAGAACTTAAGAGATTCTTCTATGTTGTAAGTTGTAACCCGACAATTTGGCTATTTTTGAAACATCAATTACCAATAGTTTAGTCAATTTTTCATCTAACATATAGTATTAATAAATTATATACCAAAAAATAAGATTGCAGCCCTATATTATTTAATATTGTCAAAAGACATATATGATAGCTTCGTTCAATGATTAAATATTCTAACTTAGAATAATTTGGTTGTTATATTGGAAAGCTTTCAATCAAAATATTTATCATGTTTTTTATATTGTCAAATTAATTTTTAAAAGTTAGTTCCAGTTCATAAAATTTATAAGCACTAATGAATTGTTGGACGGGAAATAAATTGAATATATGTGACTAAAACAATCATCGTATAAAAGACATTACTTTAAAATCTTTATTCAAGTATAACATATAATTGTATTTTAAAAAAAATATTTTTTTTTATATAGTCAACTCATGACACCCTATAAATGCCAATAAAAAATGCCACACACGCACACACGCTCACCTAAAGAGGAAGAGAAGAGAACAAGAAGATTCAAATTCAAACTCAATATCTCAATGATATCAGTATGAACCCCTACTACTAGACTACAACCCCAGTGGCATTGAAAGACATATCTAATATTGATGTTTAATTTATACAAATTACACACAATAATACATTTACTTATAAGTTAAAGAACTAATGTTTAATTTATACAAATTACACACAAAAATACATTTACTCATAAGTTAAAGCACTATTTTTTTTTATCTTATCCTCTCAATTCCGGCCAATGGCCTGCTAATTTGAATTCTGATACAGCACTGTATTTAAATACAAAACTACTTAATTTAAAAAAAAAAAAAAAAAATCTACCGTGAACAAACGTGAGCCGATAATCACTTTTTTTTCTTTTTTAAATCCATGCAAACGGCCTTACTAGTGGCCAGCGATAGAAAACACTGGTATTTGTGATTCTTATTTCTATATTCATATAGCACACTCATCCTAGCTCTCGTGATGCTGCAAAAAATTAACCAATCTTGCACACACACTCGTGTGTGTATATATACACACACATTCTTGTTGATAAAACACACACACACACACACACACACACACACACACACAAATTCTTAAATCTTTAGAACTGCCAACCGTATCACGTTGAAACTAGAAGTTTCATTCACTGCAAAGCAGCCCGCCATGTCAGAACCCTGCGATCTTCAAATTCATATCAATGGCCAACAAACATTCTTTGTCTCCGAGGTAACAATGATATATGCATTTATTGTTATGTTTTGGCATAAGTTTTTATCCCACATTGCTTAGTGAACTAAGATGGGAAGTTCCTTAATGTTATAAAAGGACTCTTTCCCTTCTTAGTTTATCATCCCAAAATTTGTACTCTCTTCTCCCAAATTAAAAGAGCAGGCTGCGTGAGTAGTGCTCGGAGACGTAGGCATAATTGGCCGAACTCCGTTATCAATTTTTCGGGTGTGTTCTTTCCTTATCTCTTTTAGTTATTTCGCATTTGATTTGTTTCTTTTCGGTATTAGTATAGTATTCAATATTTATTTGTCGGGTTTATTTATAGTGTATTGTACTATTTATTTGGGTGTATTTTTCTATTCACGTGTATGGTACTGTTCATGTATACACGGGTTTAGGTTGTGATAATATACTGTGCAAGTAAGTTCTGTCTAGGAGACTGGGTTTTAAGTGGGACCATTTGTGACCCCTCCAGCCTTTCCTGGGAATTTATTTGGAATGATAATTTTGTCTAAGGAGACTGCTCAGTAGTCTTTCCTGAAAATTATCGAATCAGTACAATTCACTAGTTGTAGTTTGAGTGGAAAATTACCCGATTTTCCCAACAAGTGGTATCAGAGCCGAAGGTTCGTCCTAGGTCTGTTTGTAATTTTGTTTATATTGAATACTATCATTCGAGTCTGTAATGGCATCAGAAGTTCCACCAACAAATTGTGTTACATCAAATATGACACAAGGGACATCGACTTCCTCGTCCTCATGGGCAAGGTTTCCAATGTCAAGTTTGAAGTTGGCGGTAGAGATATTTGACGGTACTGGCCATTTCGGCATGTGGCAAGGCGAGGTCATGGACTCCCTTTTCCAACAGGGTCTTGACATCGCCATTGAAGAAAAGAAACCAGAATACATAGAAGATAAGGATTGGAGTATCATAAATCGGTTAGCATGCGGAACAATTCGATCGTGCCTGTCCAGAGAGCAGAAGTATGCATTCAAGAATGAGACTTCTACACATAAATTGTGGAAGGCGTTGGAGGAGAAATTTCTGAAAAAGAGTGGTCAGAATAAGCTCCTTATGAAGAAGAGGTTGTTCCGGTTTGATTATCAACCAGGTACTACTATGAATAAACACATCACTTTGTTTCAACAATTAGTAGCAGACCTGTTAAATTTAGATGTAAAATTTGAAGATGAAGATTTGGCTTTGATGTTGTTGTCATCTCTTCCCGATGAATTTGAACACTTAGAAACTACTTTACTTCATGGGAAGGAGAATGTATCTTTAGATGCTGTATGTTCTGCATTGTATAGTCATGAATTGAGAAAACAAGATAAAATGAGGAACAAAGTAGCTACAGCAGATGAAGCATTAGTGGCGAGAGGTCGTCAGCAGAGCCAGTCAAAGGGGAGAAGAGGAAGATCAAAGTCGAAGAGCAGAGTTGCCAAAGATGAGTGTGCTTTCTGTCATGAGAAAGGGCACTGGAAGAAAGACTGTCCAAAGTTGAAGATTAAAGGGAAGGCTCAGCAAGATGCAAATGTTGCAGAATGCAAAAGTGATGCAGAGTCAGATGTCTCTTTGGTGGCATCACCTTCAACATCCCATCCAGACGAGTGGATTTTGGATTCCGGTTGTACCTACCATATGTCTCCCATCCGGGAGTGGTTCTTTGATTTTGAAGAACGTGATGGTGGAGTTGTTTACATGGGTAATGACAATCCATGTAAAACAGCTGGGATAGGTTCAATCAAGCTGCGGAATCATGATGGATCTACAAGAGTTTTGAAGGATGTACGGTACGTTCCGAATTTGAAGAAGAATCTCATCTCTTTGGGGGCCTTAGAGTCAAAAGGCCTAGTTGTGATGATGCGAGATGGAATTCTCAAAGCAACTTCAGGAGCACTTGTGATGTTGAAAGGCGTGAGAAAAAATAATCTGTATTACTATCAAGGTAGTACAGTAGTTGGGACAGTAGCAACTGCAACATCTAGTAGCAAGAAGGATGCAGAGGCGACAAAGCTATGGCATATGCGTTTGGGACATGCTGGTGAAAAATCCTTGCAAATTCTTGCTAAGAAAGGATTGTTGAAAGGTACGAAGACTTGCAAATTAGAATTTTGTGAGCATTGTGTTCTGGGAAAACAAAGAAGAGTGAAATTTGGCACTGCCATCCATGATACCAAGGGTATTTTGGATTATGTGCACTCAGATGTATGGGGACCTGCCAAGACTCCATCTCTTGGAGGTAGACATTATTTTGTCACTTTTGTTGATGATTTTTCCAGAAGAGTATGGGTGTTTACTATGAAGAAGAAGGATGAAGTGCTTGGAGTTTTCCTTAAGTGGAAAGCTCAAGTTGAGAATCAGACTGGAAGAAAGATCAAAGTTCTCCGAACAGACAACGGTGGAGAATACAAGAGTGATCCTTTCCTGGAGGCATGCCAAGAGTTTGGCATAGTTCGGCACTTCACAGTCAGAAAAACACCACAACAGAATGGGGTGTCGGAGCGTATGAACAGAACACTAGTGGAGAAAGTTCGTTGTATGTTGTCTAATGCTGGGTTAGGCAGAAAGTTTTGGGCTGAGGCTGTGACATATGCTCAACATCTCGTAAATCGTTTGCCGTCATCCGCAATAGATTGCAAGACTCCTTTAGAGGTATGGTCCGGGAAACCTACAACAGATTATGATTCTTTGCATGTCTTTGGTTCTACTGCATATTATCATGTAAATGAATCAAAGTTGGATCCACGAGCAAAGAAAGCTTTGTTTATGGGCTTCAATGCTGGAGTTAAAGGATATCGCCTTTGGTGTCTAGAAGCAGAGAAGACCATCATCAGCAGGGATGTTACCTTTGATGAATCTGCCATGTTGCATAAGGTAACTCAAGGAGGAATTGATGATATTCCACAGCAGGTGGAGTGTACGCTGAAGCAGGTGGAGTTTGAACAGATAATGGTGAGTCCAGAAAAAAGCACCATTAGTGACTCTCCCATGGCAGAAGAAGAGTCAGACGAGGAAGAGGTTCCGACCCAAGAACCTCAACAGCAGCCAGATTCAATTGCTGTTAGAAGGACAAGACGAGAAATTCAGAAACCTGCTCGTTTTGTTGACATGGTAGCTTATGCACTTCCAGTTGTTGATGAAGTCCCATCCACCTTTCCAGAAGCCATCCGAAGTTCAGAAAATGGTAGATGGAAAGATGCAATGGAAGAAGAGATGCAATCTCTTGAGAAGAACAAGACATGGAAGTTGACACAGTTACCAAAAGGCAAGAAAGCAATTGGATGCAAATGGGTATTTGCAAAGAAAGAAGGATTTCCTGTCAAGAATGATGTTCGCTATAAGGCAAGATTGGTAGCTAAAGGCTATGCTCAGAAGGAGGGAGTTGATTATAATGAGGTATTTTCTCCAGTTGTTAAACATTCCTCCATTAGAATTTTGTTGGCCTTGGTAGCACAGTTGAATTTGGAGCTAGCTCAATTTGATGTGAAGACTGCGTTTCTACACGGTGACTTGAAGGAGGAAATCTATATGTCTCAGCCAGATGGATTCAAAGTTGCTGGTAAAGAAAATTGGGTTTGTAAACTTAACAAATCGTTGTACGGATTGAAGCAATCACCGAGACAATGGTACAAACGATTTGATAAGTTTATGATGGGTCAGAAGTACACAAGAAGCAAATACGATCAATGTGTGTATTTGCGCAGACTTCAAGATGGGTCCTACATCTACCTACTCTTGTACGTTGATGATATGCTGATAGCATCAAAGAGTCAAGTTGAAATTGACAAATTGAAGGCTCAGTTGAGTAAAGAGTTTGAGATGAAGGATTTGGGAGAAGCCAAAAAGATTCTCGGCATGGAGATAAGTCGGGATAGACAGAGAGGCAAGCTTTGGCTGACACAGAAGCAGTATTTGAAGAAGATATTACAACGTTTTGGTATGAATGAAGATACCAAACCTGTAAGTACTCCGCTTGCTCCTCATTTGAAGCTTAGCAGCCAGTTATCTCCAAAGACAGATGAAGAACGAGAATACATGGCGAAAGTCCCGTATGCTAATGCAGTTGGAAGCTTGATGTATGCAATGGTGTGTACGAGACCCGATATTTCACAGGCAGTTGGTGTTGTGAGTAGATATATGCATGATCCTGGCAAGGTTCATTGGCAAGCTGTGAAATGGATTCTACAGTATATTCAAGGTACTGTAGATGTTGGCTTAGTGTTTGAGCGGGATGAATCACTTGGTCAATACGTAGTTGGATATTGTGATTCTGACTATGCAGGTGACTTGGATAAGCGGCGATCTACAACTGGCTACTTGTTCACTTTAGCCAAGGCGCCAATTTGTTGGAAGTCTACTTTGCAGTCAACAGTGGCTTTGTCTACAACAGAGGCAGAGTATATGGCAGTTACAGAAGTTGTGAAGGAGGCAATTTGGCTTCAAGGATTGCTAAAAGACTTGGGAGTTGGTCAGAAACACCTTGAGGTGTATTGTGACAGTCAGAGTGCTATTCACTTAGCAAAGAACCAAGTTTTTCATGCAAGAACGAAGCATATTGATGTTCGCTATCATTTTGTGCGGGAAATTCTCGAAGAAGAGGAGATACTTCTCCAAAAGATTCGGACTACGGAGAATCCTGCAGATATGATGACCAAGGTGGTGACAAAAGTCAAGTTTAAACATTGTTTAGACTTGGTCAATATCCTGCATATTTGAGTTGGCGCCTGAAGGCGCAAATTGGAAGCACTACGAAGACCGTTTTTTGTTTGATTGAGAAGATTTGGATTTGGTGGGACCAGAAATTATGCCAAGGTGGAGATTTGTTATGTTTTGGCATAAGTTTTTATCCCACATTGCTTAGTGAACTAAGATGGGAAGTTCCTTAATGTTATAAAAGGACTCTTTCCCTTCTTAGTTTATCATCCCAAAATTTGTACTCTCTTCTCCCAAATTAAAAGAGCAGGCTGCGTGAGTAGTGCTCGGAGACGTAGGCATAATTGGCCGAACTCCGTTATCAATTTTTCGGGTGTGTTCTTTCCTTATCTCTTTTAGTTATTTCGCATTTGATTTGTTTCTTTTCGGTATTAGTATAGTATTCAATATTTATTTGTCGGGTTTATTTATAGTGTATTGTACTATTTATTTGGGTGTATTTTTCTATTCACGTGTATGGTACTGTTCATGTATACACGGGTTTAGGTTGTGATAATATACTGTGCAAGTAAGTTCTGTCTAGGAGACTGGGTTTTAAGTGGGACCATTTGTGACCCCTCCAGCCTTTCCTGGGAATTTATTTGGAATGATAATTTTGTCTAAGGAGACTGCTCAGTAGTCTTTCCTGAAAATTATCGAATCAGTACAATTCACTAGTTGTAGTTTGAGTGGAAAATTACCCGATTTTCCCAACATTTATTGCTCCATTCTCTTGAATTCAATACTAAACTCTATTTCTTGATTTCTGGGCTGCAGAGAATCCTGTCCAAGTACTCGGGGAGATTGAGGAAGATAATCAAACAAGAAAAGCAGCGGACCCAAATCAAGAATTCAGGGATGGAGGTTGATGATTTTCCAGGAGGACCCGACGGGTTTTCGAGATTCTGTTACAACAATGGCAGCATTGCAATCACTGTTTCCAACGTTTCCCTCCTCCATTGCTGCGCGGTGTTTCTTGGGATGAACGAGAAGGCTTGTAAAATCAATCTGCTCCATCAAACCGAAGTTTTTCTTGAAGGGATTTTCAACTGGTCCTGGAATGAAATCATCACGTGCCTCAAGAATTGCGAGCCCTTCTTCTCTTGTGCAGAGTCGTGTGGCCTTATTGAGAGGCTTCTGTGTTCTCTGCTTGCCAAGATTGCACAGAATTCAGATATTAATCTTCTTCCGCTTTCATCGTCTTCGTCTTCTTCTTCTCCGGAAACAGCTCGTTTCTTGAGCCCACCAGGTGTATGGTATATGTTCTCATCAAGAAAAGATTGTGCTTGGTGGTTTCAAGATTTGGCCATTTTAGGTCCAAAGATTATAGAGCAGTTCCTAAAGGTAGTAGGGGCTTATGGTGGTGACAATAAAAATTTAGTCATCACAAGATTTCTCTTGCATTATCTGAAAACTGCCATCCACTCCAATGGCAGTAGGATTAGTGTTTCAACAGAGTACAGTGCCCTGGCTGATGCAGCAGTACACGGCGTGGTTTTGTTTGGGAAAACTGCATTTTCTTGCAGAGGACTGTTTTTGGTGCTGAGAATCATGTCCCATTTCAGGCTGAACAGAGAGCGCAGGACTGCGTTGGAAAGGCTTATCGGAGAGATGTTCCACCACGCAATGTTGGATGATTTATTGGTGTCAGGAGGAGGGGGGAACGGAGGGGTCTATGATGTGAATTTAGTGCTCAGATTGATCAGATTGTTTGTTCATTGCAACGATAAGATGTACTTGCACAAGCTGAAGAAAATTGGGAATTGATTGACATGTACATGAAGGAGATTGCTCCTGATCCCAGTCTCAAAATTTCAAAGTTTCTTGGAGTCACAGAGAGTTTGCCGGATTGTGCAAGTGAGTCCTTTGATCAAGTCTATAGAGCAATTAACATCTATCTTGAGGTGATAACATTTCTCCATTTTTTTTCCTTTATTGGCCACATATACATGAACCGAGCCCAAAATTTTACTTCAGGGGCTATATTAAATCATCATAAAATATAAAAGATGCTTTTATCATTTTTAAGGTCTAAATTTTAAATATAAAAATTGTACACGGAAATATGGTTCTAAATAGACTTGGCTCCGTCCCGACATATATACTACTTACTGCATATTCCTTTCTTATCCATGTTATCTTCTACTGCTTCAATGGAGATAATGGATCAATGGTGTGGGATTGAGTAATGGTGCGGTTGTTTTGTGTGTGTGTGTGTGTGTGTGGGTGGGTGGGTGGGTGGGTGGGTGGGTGGGTGTGGGTGTAGTAGACAAAAACAAATACAAAAGGAATGATGGACAGGACAAAGGACCTTTTATCTACATTTTGGAATTTTGCATGTTTTTCAACTTCAAAATCTTCTTATGAATGGTTCAGGTTCCCAAAAACCTGCCATTATTTCCTCCTATCTTTCCAAGTGTATATTAAAGCCTAGTTTCAGGTGCCTTAATTTCTTTATTATCAATAATTAAGCATCAGAATTCATTAATAAATGGAGTTGAATCTTGATATAGTGACCGCTAACTATTTCTTTGCCAGAATGTACTCTGCATGTCTTGTTCTGCACTGTATTTGTCTTTTTTTTCTTCTTGTGTACTATGATATAATCACCTGTGAATCCTACAACTGCTGGTACTAATTGTAATTATCAATACTTTCAAGAGGCATAATATTCGATTAGCGACCTGCCAACTTGTTCTTGTCCGATTAAACAAATGCCAAAAATTTATATACGAATCTACATGCCGGTCAATGGTAAGCTGCTTATGTTTACAACTTACAAGCCTAGCTCCAAATTTATTAGCCCACATATAAATCCATAAAAAATTAGAACTTGAAAAACATTATCATACTTGCTACTTGTGGTTAGGCCTATTTTCACAGAACCCCTGTGATTCGAAAAATTACAAATAACCCCCAATGTTTGTTTCTGTGTTGCATATACCCCCTTGTGTAATACAGTTCAAAACAATATGGGGGGTGTTTATAATTTTCAATGCTATAGGGGATTTTTTGTCAAAACAAGCCAACCCACTTGGAGGTTTTGGTAATTAACCCTTGATTTTACGCTATAAAGTCTACTTAGACTTGAAATGTGACCTTAACTTATACATTGCAGTCTCATCCAGCTCTTTCCTTAGAGGAGCGATCAAGATTGTGTAGATGCCTCAACTACGAAAAGCTAAGCCTCAAAACCTGCAAAGACCTCGCGGCGAACCCAAGAATTCCTCCAAGAATCGCGGTTCAAGCACTGGCTTCTCATAGCTCCACCACGCAAACCGTGGAGTTTGTGAAGGATGATTGTTCAAGCCTAAGCAGCAACACAAAGGCCAATGATTATCAGCTGGTTCTGCACAAATATAGAGACCACGATACGGAGAGCTTGGAGGAAGACAAGGAAGAAATGAAGGTATATCTTGAGAAGATGCAGTGGAGGGTGGTGGAGTTGGAGAAATTGTGCGGAGAAATGAAGGGTCAGATGGCAAGAATGGTGAAGATTGCCCATCAACCTAATAGACCCCTGCCTAGATTGTGCTAGCTCACCGATCTTGTTTATACTACTTGTCTCTGTACATTAACAATAAAAATGGATCTAATAAATATCAATTTGATGTTTTGGAAATTGAAAATAAAATAAAGACACAATTTGGTTTAATGGAATAATGGGATTGAAAAGGTCAAGAATATTACTCCGAGTACTCTGAAATTGGCCTAAATCTTTGATTCAAATATCAGGAAACAAAATAATAAGTATCATAATAATAAAAAGAATTCTCTTTTTTACTGAATTTAAATTGAGTTTTTAAGTCTTCAAATCTAAGTAAAGTTTAACTTCTCTAAATAAAAATGAATTCGGGTTTATATTTTCACTAACTTAAATGTATATATTTCCTTTTGCAAAACTATAATAATGTGTATAGTTTCATTTTTATTCAAGAAATTCATATTTATATAAATACCACGATTCAATATTTTTAGTAAAAGAGCATATCTAGATTATAATGAACAAAAAATATATGCTTATTCATTAGAATAAATAGATAATAAATGCACTAAGTTCAAATAATAGGAGAGCTTTATACTTAATAATTTTAAGTATCATTATGCTAAGTTATTACTTTCGTTTTTGTTGAAATTACTTAAACTGTTAATTCTTTCAAAATACAACTATAAAAAATGTATATTTAACATGAAGGGTAAATGTTACAAATGTTAGTTCAGGGGTAAAGTTTAATAATAATTACTAATATTGCACACTCGGTGCATGTGCATAATAGAAAATAATATAAATGACATATTAAATTTTTGGTACTTGGTAGTATCTATATTATTAAAATATTTTTTAATATTTTTAATAAATTTATAAAATTAGTGACAAGTAAAAATAAAATAATTTAAAATAAAAAACTAAGAAAATAATTATAAATAAAATTTTAAAAAAATAATATTAAAAAGTATTAAGAGATGAAAAAGTACAGAGATAGAAGAGAGGGAGGGGGGGGGGGGGGAGGGGGATGAGAGACAGACGGAGAGAGAATGAGAGAGAATGAAGAACGTAATTGAAGAAGAGGAGAGAGAAAAAAAATTAACAAACCAAAAATTTGTTAAACTAAAGATAATTATGAAAGTAGGCTCTCCTTTATATAATAGTGAGATAGTATAAATAATAATAATTTATACTATTATAAGGGAAATGCCATTTGATAATTACTTTGGTCATTCAACAGTTTTGGTCTGTCACCTCTCTCATTTTCTCGTTCTCACAACTCAATGCTATCTTCTTTTTGTTTTCCTTTTTTACTCAATATCTCTTTTCTATGCTCTCTCCTCCTGTCTCTTTTCTCTTCAGCGTCACACAATTTAATACTTTTTTCTCTTTTATTTAATTATATAATTTATTTTATTCTAAATAAATTATTCTCTTTTTCATTTATTATAAATTTACTAAATATTAAAAATATTATATATATATATAATTTATAAATTAAATTAATTTATTTTCCCCAAGTTACAAACGTTAAGTAAACAGTAGCCATTGGACATTGCCATTTACCGCTTCTTTCATGTCTAAATGCCCACACCTCAACCTCGCATTACGTTACTTGTCGCAGCAATGCCTTCACCATAACAATTCCAGATTCAAGAATTCGCCGCCATTGGAGCTCTTCAAGCTTCAGCAAATTCACTCTCTTCTCATCGTCTCCGGTTTTTCTAACCACTCTTCATTTCTCACAAGACTTCTACTTCACTGCCTGTCAATTCCTTCCTTGCCCGGCGCTTATGCTTTGTCCATTTTCAACCAAATACGCCGCCCAAATGTCTTCACCTACAACGCGCTCATCAGGGGTTTCAGTTTCGATCCACGAAATGCGGTTCTGTTCTATGCCAAGATGCGCCAAGAGGGTGTCTTTCCCAACAAGCACACCTTCCCTCTGCTGCTCAAGTCCAAAACCCAGATGCCGTTGCAGATTTTCGCGCAGGCGATCAAGTTTGGCTTCGGCTCTGATCATTTTGTGACCAACTCGTTGGTCTCTGCCTTGTCGAATTGTGGGCTGATTGGTCCTGCTCGCCAAGTGTTTGATGAAATGACTGACAAGGATGTTGTTGCCTATACTGCGATGATGGATGGATATGCTAGGAATGCATGTGCTTTTCAAGCGCTGGAGCTATTTCTGGAGATGAGAGCCTTGAGGGTTGGGGTGGACGAGGTTACTGTTGTCAGCGCTCTTTGTGCTGTTGGAATGTTGGGTTGCATTTGGCTTGGGAGGTGGATTCATGGATTTTATGTCGAGTCAGGAAGAGTCGTCCGAGATGTTTATGTTGACAGCGCTCTTATTGACATGTATTGCAAAGGTGGCTGCTGTGAAGATGCCGTTAGAGTTTTTCATGATATGCCTTACAAGAATCTTGTTTCTTGGAGTGCTTTGTTATCTGGTTATGTGCAGTGCAATAGGTTTAAGGATGCACTGCTTCTTTTCCAGGAAATTCTGGAAGAAAAAATTGAACCTAATGAAGCTACATTAGCAAGTGTTCTCACAGCTTGTGCGCAGCTTGGCACATTGGACCGAGGAAGGTGGGTAGATAAGTATATACATGCATGTAAATTAGAATTAAATTCAATTCTTGGGACTGCTTTGATTGATATGTATGCCAAGTGTGGGTGCATAAAGGAGGCATATTGTGCTTTCGAGAGGGTGCGTTTCAAGGATGTCTACCCATGGACAGCCTTAATTTTTGGGCTGGCAATGAACGGGGATGCCACCGGAGCCCTGAGCCTCTTCTCTCAGATGTTAAACGGTGGGGTAAAACCCAATGAAGTTACTTTTATTGCAGTTTTAAGCGCTTGTTCTCATGGAGGCCTTGTAAAAGAGGGAGAGCGATTCTTTGCATCTATGGATGGAGCGTATGGTATACAGCCCACCGTTGATCACTATGGTTGTATGGTTGATCTCCTTGGCCGGGCAGGGCGCTTGACAGAAGCTGTGAAATTGATTGAAAACATGCCAATGGAGCCTAATGCTGGCATATGGGGTGTTCTGTTCGGTGCTTGCATGATTCACAAGGAATTTGAGCTGGGGAGTAATGTAGGAAATCATCTAATTATGTTACAACCATACCGTAGTGGGAGATATGCCCTTTTGGCGAATTTGTATTCCAGATGTGGCAGCTGGGAAGCAGCAGCTAATGTGAGGAAAAAGATGAATGAAGCAGGAGTGGAGAAGAGTCCAGGATGTAGCTGGATTGAGTCGAACGGTGTACTTCACGAGTTTGTTGCCTTTGATAAATCACATGTTGCCTCAGAAAGTTTGTATGGTACTTTGGACAGCCTTACAGCTCAGATGGAACAGAAGCCAGTATACTGGAACTTGAGGACTTATGGACATCTGAGACAAATGCTTACAGAGGATATTCCAAGTCTTTTGGACACCATAGACTAGCTATGGATTCTTTAGGTCAAGCTCTTGGATTCAGACATTCCTCGGACCCAACAGACTTGCAGGCTGGTATTGTCATGATAACTACACGGATTTTATTGTGGTCTCGCGAAAATGCTAAAAATCCCCCATGGTTTAAAAATCGGCTAAAAATCCTCTATGTTTTTCAAAGTTTGCTCACTTCCCACGCCATTAACTTAGACTTAACTGCATTAATTTTTCACATAAAATGCCCGTTATACCCCTCTCATTAGGAACCATTGGATTTTTATTATAGAAAATGAACGGCCAAGATTAATTTTTAAATATAAAATATATATAATATATAAAAATATATATATTTAATAATAAAAAATTATAAAATATATATAAAATAGGTTAAAAACTTTATATTATATATAAATATAGATTATATATTTATATAAACCAAACTAATTTTTAAATAATATATATTATAAAAAACACACACACTAACACACACTAAAACACGCACACACACACAGTAAACACGGACACACACAGTGAACACACACACAGAGTAAACTAAACACACACACAGTAAAAACACACACAGCACACAAACACACACACAGCGCGCGCACACATAAAAACAAACACAAACACACACACACAGAACGCGCACACATAAAAACAAACACATATTTGGTGGAAATTAGATGGGTTTTGATTGATTTGGTTTGGGTAATACATTGGTGAGATCAATTTTGAGTTAGGATCGACGGTGGTGGAGGAATTAGAGAAACAAGATTAGTGGTATTAGTGGCGGGTTTTAGGATTTTTCTTATACATTTTATCTAATTAAACGCGAACGGTTACATTTTTGACGAAATTAATTGAGAATTTTCGTTTTACTTGACAAGGCATACAAAGTAGCAATTTTCGGTGGTGGCTCCGGCAGCGTTTACCGGCGGCTCCGACGGGTGGTGGAGGGTGAAGAGGGATGAAGAAGAAAGGGATAAATTCGGTATTATCTTTGTATTTAGGGGTATGTTAGTCAATTCACCAATTTTTTAATGTCAAAAAAGGTCAAATTATACGCCCACCCGCATACAAGGTGCATGGGATTCACTCTCCGTTATTTTGGTAAGTTATGCAATGTTTTCAAAAATACGGGGGGTTTTTAGCCGATTTTTAAATCATGGGGGATTTTTAGCATTTTCGTGAAACCACAGGGGTGGATTATGGAATTATCCCATTACTTAATGATCAATTTTGGCACCATAAGATGACGCCTTTTCATATCTTTTGTTAATTGATGCAAGAATTTAGAATGGATTTCTCGTAGAATTGACCAGATTTATGGAAATTGGCCAAGGCAAAATATGAATAACAATATAATAGCATTGATTTTTGTTTGAACTATAAATGTATCTTATCATTTATATATTTTAAACCATCTCACTAAATATGATTGATTATTGAGTAATTAATGATATAATTTGTCAAACCTTTCAAAAAATATATGCCAAATTTCAAAAATGCCCCATGTCGTTTAGCGAAGCTGCATAAAATCCCCTATAATTTAAAAATATGCGAAAAATCCCTTGTAATTATAAAAATACTGCATAATTTCCTACGTTAACTTAGAGTGAGGTGCACGCATCAAGGGTGTGTTTGAACATGTAATTTAGCTTCATTTTGATTTTTAAAAGAGATTAAAATGACCGAAATACCCTTAAATACAAATATATTCACTATTATGCTTATTTTCTTACAAATTTAAATTAATTTATCCAATATTACAAATAGGTCCTTTTACTTTTTAAGTTTTATTTTTTCACCATCTTCAACCTTACTCTTCCACCACCACCGACGTCGGAGCCGCCGCCGGAGTAGTGGCCAAAAACGTCAATGCATGCGTTTTCGCAAGCTCAACAAAACCCCTTTATCAATTTCATAAAATTTCAAACCATTTGTATTTAATTTGAAAAAAAATCATACAAAAACCCTAGATCCACCACAATATTTATTGCGGCTTCCTCCCTTAATAACTATTCAATCAGCCATTAAAACTCAATAATGTCACCATCAATGGGTTCCTCTCCTTGAGTTGGTCGAAATAGTGTATAATTTTACCTGATTTGATGAAAAAATGAAAAAAAAAATATGTATGTATGTATGCGTGTATATGTGTGATCTGCGTGTGTAGATTCGCTGCAATCGAGTTTGGCGGCGTCGGGGGAGAAAGAGATCCGTTGCCGCCAAGCTTGGTGCCGTCGAGGAAGGAGGTGTGACTGTGTGTGTTCGTGTGTGTGTGCGTGACTCTGTGTGTGTGTGTGTGTGCAGATTGTGTGTTAGTGTGTGTTAATTTGTGTGTGTTTGTGTGTATTTTTTATTATTATAATTTAGTTAAATTTATATATAATTATATATTTTTATATTATATATATATTATGATTTTTATTTTATTTTATTTTATTTTTAACAATCAAGCTCAATCTTTAATTTTTCTAAGTCAAGATCTAATGGCTCAAGATAAAAGGGTATAACAGAAAATGCCAGTCAAAATTTAATGCCATCAAGGGGGATTTAATGGCAACGTTGGCCCAAAGCATGTGAGCATGGTTTTATGAATCATGGGGCATTTCACCTATTTCTAAACCATAGGGGGTTTCGCATAACTTGGACAAATCACAATGGGCAAATTTGAAATTTGGCCAAAAACATATATAGCTCCACGCCTCCACGAAACAAATAGCTGGGGAACAAAATATTTCACGGACAAAAATTGTCCATGTGACAAATTTAGATAGCGTTGTCAATGGAGCCGATTAAAATATCTTATGGTCCAGTTTCGATTATGAATATCTATAATACAAAATAAGTGGATAGAAAATATAGTCAAGAAGCTCGAATCCAAATTTTAATAATATTTTTAATTAATTTAATAACTTTAGGTATGTAATTTTAGTAAAAAAGTTCAAATAAAATGTAGTATATTTATAATTAGTAATACACAATTTTTTATTTCCCAATGTATTTTCTTTAACAAAATAATGTATGGTATCCTATATATTCTACAGTATTTTTTTACCTTTTAAAATTTTCTTTTGTACATAAGGGATAAATTTTTTTATTGGTTATTTGATCTTGAAATTTCAAAATTTTTAATTATTATTCTATTAGACAACACAATATTTAGTGTATATTATTAGGTAAGTCAATTTTTAGTATATATTTTGTAATGTAAATATAGTAAGACAATATTTAACGTATCACTTACAATCATGAAATATTTGTAAGCAAATTTTTAGGAACTTGTTTAGGAAGGCATAGTTTTTTTTTGCTCTCGTATATATTAAGTATTATCAATGAGAAGAAGGATGCGAACTTTTTTTGTTTTTTTTTTTTTTTGTCTTTCATCCTATTATTTCCTCTACTTTATCATATTCGGCTCAGATTTTTCTTGTTAGGTTTCAGGTTTTTAGGATCCGAATATTAAAAGAGCTGATGAAATTGGAATTCGGGGTTTTCAAAATTTGGTACCCTAAAATTAGAGGGCATCGTGTATTTTCACTCAAAGTAAGAAATCACTGGGCCAGGCCCATCTGCACCGAAGTGTATTTTGTTTGCCTTTAGATTGGAGACAAGAAATTTTCTCTTATCTGAATTTCTTATCTTTATTTCAACTCAAGACAGAACTCAAAGATAGATTTGCAGAAAACGAAACAGAAGCTAAGAAAATCACCCACCAATCGCCGCCGCCTGCCTCCGTCATCGCCACCACAATTTCAAAATGGCGGCTGCAATTACAGGTGTAGGGTTGTCGTGCCCGTCGAAATTGAGTAAAACTGCCATCGGCCATCGCCAGAAGCGTTGTGCTTCAGTTATTCGAATGACTTTGGTCGGGGAGAAGAAGAAAACTTACACTCTCAAGAAATCGGAAGAGGCTTTCAACGCCGCGAAGGTACTGAGATAATTATATATCATTAATAAATCGGCAGGTAGTCTACTAACCTATGCGGTGAGATGTCCGTGCTGAAGTCGAAATTTGATATGTTAAATCTTCAGGAAGCTTTCAATTTTCTGGACTTTCCCTTGAAATTGTATTTGGCGATTATTATGTTCTTAATTCTGATTGTTGAAATTTGAGGCCTTTTCAATTCTCGAAAACAGTGAGTGAATGTGAATGATGATTGAAAACGTGTTCTCTCCTGGTATTGTCTCTTGTTAGCGAATGAAATATGTAATACCATAGGTCAAATGCAGGTGTGGCGGTTATTTTGTGGGTAAACTTAGACTACTTTCTAATTTCAAGGCATTATTACTGCTCCGTCACTCTTACAGACTTCGTTGATTGGTTCTGAAGGAGAATCATCACTATGGTATTTATCTTTCGTACTTAATAATTGCTGTTGGAGCAAAGAAGGCGAGTTGCATATGTCTTTCTTTTTCCCCCACTTAAGTAAGTGGAAGTAGAATTTTATCTATCTAATCGCTGGAAGTCTTCCTTTAAAAAGTACATCTGTTCAGTAAAAGTGAAAGATTACAACTTATAGAATTCATAAATTTCCTTTTAAAAGTACATCTGTTCAGTAAAAGTGAAAGATTACAACTTATAGAATTCATAAATTTACGATCTAATTAGTATGGAACTTTGCCAACAGAAACTCTCTAAATGATTGTTCTGTTTCATTTTGATATTTAATAGGAACTTGCAAATACCATAGAAAGGATAAAACGGACTAAACATTGACACTGGTTATGATCAGTGCACATCCATTGCTGTGGTATAGACTATCTTCAGAATAAGTTACTAAATATTCACAGAAACCATGATAAATGGCATGGTATTTCAGCAGTGAGCAACCCCGTTCTACCTGTGCAAGCGTGCAAGTAAAGCAATGTAGCGGTGAATAGATTTGTATAAATGATTGATAATTTAAGAGAGAGGAAGAGATATAACTGAATCTCTTTTACATCAAATGGAGGAGAGTGTCCAGGGAAAGAAGGCACCAAATGCTAGGTTTTCGCTCTTTGAGTCAACCTTCCGTTGTTTAATTTGCAAACTGAATGAAAAATAGCTTTGTAGAAGTGAAGGTTCAATGTACTGCAAATACCTGTTCGAGGTGCAGGTGGTGAACATCAGCTTGTGAATTAGCTTTTTGTCATTTCTCTTGAAGATGTTTATGACTTAATTGATGTGTTGAGTGTTTTTTCCATGTCTTTCTCTCCTATGGCTTTTGATTAACTGTAACAAACATTTGTACGTTTTGTGAGACCAACATATTCTGATTGTTTATAGGAATTGATGCCCGGAGGTGTAAATTCCCCTGTGCGTGCTTTCAAATCAGTTGGTGGTCAACCTATTGTGATGGACTCCGTCAAGGGCTCTCACATGTGGGATATTGATGGCAATGAGTACATTGATTATGTCGGATCATGGGGGCCAGCCATTATTGGTCATGCAGATGATGAGGTACATTCCTTGCCTTTATTGCTGTGTTGACGTGTGCCAGAAAACTATGAAACATTTCAGACATATGTGGAGAGTCTTTGTTAGAATATGTTTTAAAGAAGTCAACTGTCAAAGAGAACACCGTGCTCCTCTTAGTATATGAAAAAGCAATCATTCTTTGATCATTCATTTGAAAATTTGTATTCGGGGATGTTATGTAAGGGATCTGCTTTTCTGGCAATGACGTTATATGATTAAGAAATGAGGTGTGGAAATGGTGATTCACAAACCTTTTTCTTCATTTTTGTCTTAAGAATTTTGTGTCAAGAAATTGGGTCAGGATCTAATCTTGACTGAAACATCTTATCTATGATCCCCCACTTCTCTCAGCCATGTGAATGTATAGCAACGAAATAATTGAAAGGGTGAGAATGAAAGACATACTGCTCTGTTTTATACAGTGTATGAAATGCATGTGGCATGTTGACAATCTGCAGGTACTTGCTGCCTTGGCTGAAACAATGAAGAAAGGAACCAGCTTTGGTGCTCCTTGTCTCCTTGAAAATGTCCTGGCTGAGATGGTAATCTCTGCTGTTCCCAGTATTGAAATGGTTCGGTTTGTCAACTCTGGCACAGAAGCATGCATGGGTGTACTTCGATTGGCTCGTGCATATACTGGCCGTGAAAAGATCATCAAGTTTGAAGGTTGCTACCATGGCCATGCTGATCCATTCCTTGTTAAGGCAGGAAGTGGGGTTGCTACACTGGGACTCCCTGATTCCCCTGGTGTTCCCAAAGCAGCTACATATGAGACGTTGACATCCCCTTACAATGACATTTCTACTGTCGAAAGCCTTTTTGAGTCAAACAAAGGAGAAATCGCTGCTGTTATCCTTGAACCTGTTGTAGGAAATGCTGGCTTTATCCCACCAACAGCTGATTTTCTCAATGCCCTGAGCAAGATTACCAAAGATAATGGTCCTCTTCTCATTTTCGATGAAGTTATGACTGGATTTCGTCTATCCTATGGTGGTGCTCAGGAGTATTTTGGAATAACTCCTGATCTGACGACACTTGGAAAGATCATCGGTGGTGGCCTACCAGTTGGTGCATATGGAGGAAGGAGGGAGATTATGGAGATGGTTGCTCCAGCAGGACCAATGTATCAGGCTGGGACACTAAGTGGAAACCCATTGGCCATGACTGCGGGGATCCACACACTTAAGAGGCTACAAAAACCAGGCACATATGAATACTTGAACAAGATCACTGGTCAACTTATTCAGGGCATTTTAGAAGCTGGAAAGAAAGCCGGTCACGCAATTTCTGGTGGGTATATAAACGGGATGTTTGGTTTCTTTTTCACCGATGGCCCTGTCTATAATTTTACGGATGCAAAGAAGAGTGATGCTGCAAAATTTGCGAAATTTTACCGAGGAATGCTGGAGGAAGGTGTCTATTTCGCACCTTCTCAATTCGAGGCTGGTTTTACAAGCTTGGCCCATACTCCCGAGGACATTCAACAGACAATAGCAGCAGCTGAGAAGGTTTTCCAGACCCTATAATCCTTTTTATATGTAACATGTTTGTCCTTGTTGTAGCCTACGCATTATCTAGAATTTTGTTCCGCTGAGAGTGGTTTTCTGTCTGTGATTTCTGATTATAGATCCTATGTAACATTGTCATTAGTCATTTCTTTTGTCCTATTTAAAGCGCATCTTACCATTTTTCCTCAACACTTGTTCAGTGATTTTCTGGTTTGCCTTGGCCTGGGATACTCTAAACTTCTTGCAAGAATACCAATAACACAGATATGAGCAATCTGCTTACTTCATATTCATTTTTCATGTTCATGTAACCTGAGGTAACTATTCAAATAAGGATGTATAGCAATTTGTCTCCAAACTTCAGCATTTAATTCAGGGCATCTGAATCTCTTCCTTTCAGTTGTCAAGGTTAATTAGCTTGTCTTAAACGATTCAGTGAATCCTTTTCTTTTTATACCAATGCGACACGCCGACAGCAGCCAAATATTTCTTACCCAAAATAAATAAATAAAAAAAGAAACATAGGAATTACCTCTGCTATCAGAGTGAAGCTGGAAATTGTAACACGTATGAATTAAACCTATATCTCCACTATTTCACTGGTTTAGGAAATTCGCATTGCATAATCGATACTTATCATTTTCACTAATTGAGAGTTATCGTGAGCAATTTCAAGAGCAGCCACAACGGACAGAAATTCTCCAATAGTTCAAGGAACTTTAGGCCATTTGGATGGACTTAAAAAATTATTTCTCAAACATTATTTTTTACAATAGAACTTTTTTTAACAGTAGAATTTTTTGTTTTTTAAATCAAATAACTTTGTATTTGAATACATTAATTCAAAATGCTTTGAAATATACTATTATTTAAGGCATAATTACACTGAAGTGTCCTGAAACTTGTCTAAATTACAAATAAAACATCTATTTCGAAAAATTACCTAAATAACTCTAAGGTTTGCAAACGTTATACATATTTAACCCTCCATCTATTGTCATTAGGGTTTGTAACTGATATCATTAACCTTTAACACATTTTACCCTTTTGTCAAATTTGACCAAATTTTATAAATTGTCCAGGGTTGATTTCGTAATATTTTGAAATACATGAGGTTTATTTTGTAATATTTTATATTAACTTAACAAATAAAATCTCTAATAACCAAACAACAAAATAAAAAATATAAATATTAGAATCCCCATTGAAAAATTGAAATTTTTTAAAAAACTAAACACATGTTAATTAATTTTCGTAATACACCACATATGATACCTCAAATATCATTATCAATGAAAAATACTAAACTACCAAAAAACATCTTTTTCAATAAAAAAAAAACATTATTCGTCACAAAAGATCTAAAGAAAATTCATCTTTATCATATTAGTATTGTAATTTAATATGCATACTTTAGAATTATCTAGGTAATTTCTAAAATTTGAGAGTAAAATTTGTAATTTTACCACACCTTAAAGTAGTTTAATATAATTTACGCTTTTTTAATAATGAAAAATTTTAGGACATTTTTGTCTTCCTTATATTTCCGTTAGCATTACAATTTAATATGCAAACCTCAAGATTATTTAAGTAATTTCTTGAAATAGAGAGTTTTATTATAATTTAAACAAATCTCAAAATACTCCAATATAATTATCCCTTTATTTTTAAAGCTACTTTGGATAGTTTCTAAAAACATATATTTTTTAATTTTTTTTTTTGACTTTTATTTTTTTTTAAGACCATCCAAACACAATTTGTTTATCCTAAAATATTTTTTCTCTAAAAAAAATTCATTCAAATGGACTCTGAGACTTTTTTTCTTGTATTTTTTTTCGCTCTGAATTACTTTTTTTCAGATGCCTGTTTGTAATAAGAAGAGGATCCCCATGCCGCTGCTCAGATATGCGATCTAAACTTAGTACAAAAGTACAAGGTTATGTTTTCTCTTGCTTCAAATATAGAACAAGTCTAAAGTAAACCCAAGAAAGCAAAGCCTTTATCCGATTCCCATATATAGTCACCTTAGCATTATCCTTAGTAAAGCGCATTTCTCATCACAGAGAATCGATTCTAAGAAATGCATTAGCGGTATCGTAATGATGTATCTCAACAAACTCAGCGTACTCGCGAAGCTTAATGAATAAAGCGTATTCTTGAAGTTTATTAGAGCAAAAATTCAGTTCAGGTCTTAATCATGCAACACATGCAGGCATTCCAGCTCCATCTTCATATTCCTGCACCTGCAAAGGGTAATGATATTCCATAAAAAGACAAAGCATTAAGCAGGACATATAGTGCTGCATCAAAAACAAGTCACATAATTATGGCCAGCGCTATAAGCTCTAAGAAAAGAAATCACAACAAACCATTGAATCAAGTCAGCCGTCCCGTCCCCATAACAAGCTGCTGAGACCATACGCATGCTATTAGTAGTCATAGCCTTGCCTTCCCGGCAGGTGATAGCACAATGCTTCAACTGCACAGAAAGTGTCCATACCCACGTGTAATTAACCACTCAGCATATCAAGTGTGGCTTCTACATGACATTTCTTTTATGAGTGATTTAGATAAATGCTAATTTAAGCTTATATGGACCACAAGTTAGCCACTGAATCAACAGTTGATAGATGCAAATAATTTCAGACTTCACTGCACTAGATTTAAGAGGTCAAAGGATTCTCCTCCATCTTTCCCTGTCACATGCGCTCAGACTCAGAGTCTAAAGATTTACAATAACCTGAATATAGGAACCTCAAACAAATCCAAAGACAATCTTAGATTTCTCATTAAATTCATACCTGAAATAACATATTGTTCTTCAAAACGACCAAAACACTATTTACTTCATTCTTTTTCTCTTAATGAGATATTGTAACTCCACTCTATCCACGCCAAAGTTAAAGCTCATTTTTACAGGGATGGAGCCTTATATGAGAGTTGAAAAGGTGAAAGTCTTCAGTGAATTTACACTATTGCCCTTAAAAGTAGTGGTCAATAGTTAGTAACGTCAAAGTATTGTTCTAATGGGAGGGTACTTAAACAAATATCCATTTTAGGAAAGGAAGCCTTATTTTAGAAAGACCTGAAAAGAAATAGGAGTCATAAATGCAGGACGTAATGAGAATCAAACACCACTAAGCAACCAGTTAAATTGTTGCCAACAAGCTCATTAAGCTTACTTGCCATAGTACCAGAATGAGCTTGACCGGACTTGTAGATGCTGCGGCCGATACAATAAAATGGCCTTGTTTACTTCACTATTGCGTTATCCGTCCAATTACCCGGTACACTGGAATACACCGAGCTTGACCTTCATTGATAGGCCATGCAAGACGTAGCTTCCAGTTACCAACCACCTTGAGCAATGAATATGTAAAAGAATCCTATGCCCAACCTGAAATTAACTGGTACACTCGTTTTATTTTGACCAGAGATTTTGAATAGGTATACACTAAAGGAAAGCTAAAAATGTCACATAAATGGTGTTTGGCGTGAGGAAGATATTTCATAATATGTGAAGCACCAGAAGTATGAAACAGAACTGTTACAAAACTTAGAAAAGCACAAGCTTTAGAGCAAATCACTTACTGAGTTTTAAACATGATGTTAGCTGTCAAGCACATAACAATTCTCTTCAGGTCATGCCAACAACTTCAGCAAATTAGCTGGAATGAACCTTGGCACCTCAAATCAGTATTTTGGAACTTTCTCTGAGCTCATTTTAGCCACATCAAAAGCTGTCAAAGAATGAAGCATTTAAGATGATTGCACTCATCTATATTCTCCAATAAGACAGCAAAAAGGGCAAAAACAGAAGTAGCAGAATAAATTTAAAATATGATTGGAACGTAACAACACATTAAGATGAATACTAGTTTATGCCAGCTCCTCAAGTATTCATCTTCCTTTAGAGCATTTAACTGGACAAATAGTCAATCACTAAGTATTGAGAAAGCGCATGCAGCATCACATAACAGATTCTAAAATTGATATCACTAAATTTACCTGTTACATCAAAACATCTATTCCATTCCAAAATATTTTGATGGGAGCATGGGACAGACCATAGAGCAGTTGAACCCCCTTGTCTGCCTACATATCTAACAAGTTAGGTCTAGTAAGACAAAAAAATCAACCAGGTAGCTTTTTAGCCATTAAAAAGAAATTTGATAATGAATACATAATCACTGAGAGCGTATTCACAATTCGGGATTGAACATGATCTGAAATTTAAATTTGAGTAGCTGACAACTGGGAGGTATGCGGTTATTCACTGTTGGTTAGCCTTGAATGACACATTAAAAATGTTACACCAAATGCATAGGAAGAATCCTTAGCTAGATGTAGCAAAATCCTTGTTCAATAATACTGCAGCATCAGCCACTTTGTCATCTCAGTGGTATCAGGTATTTCAGTTATATCTAGATTGAAGTACCAAATTCTCAATGTGAACTTCCAATACAAAACGAGGATACTTATTGGGATACATTCTTCATAAAAGGGATTTATGTCCCCAATATTATTCAATTTAGATTATCTCTAAGAATGAAATGCAGTTGAACTTAAAAATTCATGTTGCTGGACAATTAATGGAGTCCAGACACTATCTTCCGATGATTTCAAGTATCTGGTTATCCTTAACCAATAAGATACAATTCTCGCATCATAATGCTCATGTAAAAAACTAAGCAAACATCAGAATGCAGTACTCCTACCATCAAAAACATCAGAGTTTATTAATAGAAGCAAAGTTTTGGGGGCAAATCACAGCGAATAACCTCGGAGTTTGCATGCTAAAGACGGGATGGAAGCCACAAATCAAGGCATTTCAAGCTATCAACTAAATAAAATCAGCAATGTCATAGGCTTTTAGCAAATAAGGGATAATCGATTTAAAAATAAAATTTGAAGAACACTATTATATATTAGCATGACAACATTAAATTGTTAGACTTCAACAAACGTAAAAAAGAGCGAGAGAATAAGCAAGAGAGAAGACGTATTCTTCTCTTTCTTGAAGTACATACCAAAATTTGAAATGTTGTTAACTCCTCCTACATTACTTGCAAACATTTACCAGCTAGTCATCCTTTAGCAAATCCATGTCCAGTTGGCGCATCTTGAACAGTGAAAAATGGGCCAGCATTCTCAGGAAGCAGGGTCCGGTAAGAACCGTCACTATCTATACACCCACTGAACCATATGATCCTGTAGGAGCCCTCGGGGAAAGAAGAAACATCGAGCAAGCAAGTAGAGAAGCCTTGACCTCGTTCATTAAGTTCAAAACATGCATATGCATTTACCATCGAACAATCATCGGCTTGGCCTCCGCGATGCAGTGGACAGGTGTCTATAGAGCCAGTGACATATCTCAGCAGCTTTTCATTCAAGTCAATTAAATCATCAATTTCCTGATCCTGCCTGCTCAACCGGACTTTGCTGTTACACTGTCTAATTTCAGTTGTTATTTGCGAGTGTAATCTACAAAAAAGAATGCAGTGGACTTTTCTAAGTAGACCTGGCAGACCAGTTGGCATGTTTTTTAATTGAAGACACAAACTCAGAGAGAGATGGGACCCCGACAAAATGGACAATCCATCTACAGTTTGACCATCTTCATTCATCACAAGGAGCTCAGACAAAACAGCAGGCCTGAAAGCATATTGTCAAAAAATAATCATAAAATACAGCAGCAGAGAATGGAAAATATCATTACCAATCTAAAACAGATAAAACACACAAAGCATCTAAAGGACTAAAATCTATATGTGCAGCCAGAAACCACGTAAGTGAGGATTCACCTATCTAGGACAAACTTTACAAGTCTGGTTTCGGTGCCATTCAGAGGCTGTGAGCAGTCCGTGAAAAGTTAGGTTCAAAGACAATTTTAGCTGTTTATAGTATGGGAAAGTTATGGTGATTACCACATCCAAATAAAAGGATTTGACTGAAAATTGCTGTAGGAAATAGAATAAAGAGAGAAGGAACTTCTGCAACCCAATTGAACTCAAGGCATTGCAACAAGGGTGTGGAATTGCATCAGAGGTTCCAAAAAAAGCTTAAGAAAACTATTTAAGAATTCAACAAATGATTTGCGTTCCACTCTAAGGGATAATAAAAATTACATCTACATATGTAGGTTCCAAGCATTCTCCTACGACAAGGATCATACTTTTATACGAAAAGATAAGCTAATTCTTCCTCTAACCATAAAAGCCTTCCAATGGAATTGCCTATTATAAATTACAGGAACATTGCAATTCATGAAATTCCAAGGATAGCCACACTGAAATAATAATAACAATTATTAATAATAATTAATTATTATAATAATAATAATAATAATAATAATTATTATTATTATTATTATTATTAACAGATTTAAAGCTATAGAGTAAATTAACTATGGTCATCTTCACTGGAACTGATATTTCCTTGCTATAATTTGCTTATATTTTTTGATCTTCTATCTTTACCAAATCATTTACTGCTGCAGCAATCCAACCTCTCTTAATTACATGAAAAACTTACCATTCTAGAAGTTGGCACGTCTAGCAGTAAATATGATGAGAGATGATGGTTTCTAACCTGAATACCATATTTATGGTGTCACCTTCAGAAACATGTTTAGAAAACTAAAGTATTCAAGAAGATAAATGATGCATCTAGTCTTCAAAATCAATTAAAAAAAATTCATTAATGCATCACCTTACTCGAAAGAAGTAATAGGGTGTCCGGAAAGGAATCAACATCAATTTTGAGATAATGTTTAACAGCAGTTGTGAACCATTATTAAGAATTTGAGAAATTGAATCGCCATCTTGGTGCACCTTGTTCGCCTCATTTTGCAAGCTACAAATCTCCCCAACACAATACTCACAAAGACTGTGCAAGACTATTGCCTCATAAGAAATGCACGAATTTTGAGCTGGGAACCTTGGCAAAAACGAGCCCTCATAGTCACAGAAGGACTTCAGACGAAGCAAGAGATTTTTCCTAGTTTCACCTTTTAAATACCCCAATCTTCCAAGTAAATCTTCTATAAGCAAGGCCTGGAAAGGCTCATCTGAGTTTCCCAATTTTGAGATTCTGTAATTTTCTGAAGAATGCAAGTTTGGAACTGGAAAGGCAAAGCCAGCAGTGAATGCCATAAGGGAGCAACTCAATGCAAGTGTTGAAACACTCATCACACTCTGTCTGTCCATGCCCATGAAAGATGTCAAGAGTAGATCAAATTCTCGAGCTAAATTCTTCATCCGGCAGGAGACCTCCATATAAGTGTAAATTACGGGATCAAATGCCTGAGAAGTTGTTTGTGAAGGTAGAATACCTCTCTCTGATTGTACGTCAAGCCCAGTACCATCTCGAATAAAAGAATTTGTATCCAGTAGCTTCAGTATATCAACAACATTTTTCAGAGCCTTATTTCTCAGAGTCAAAAACCATCTCTGGAAACTGAAAGTATGACCAGTATCAGGGGCTGCAAGAATCTCTTCTGCAGAGAGAAGTGTACTGCAAGCTCTGAGAAGATTTTCCCTGTAGCTGCAGTTGTTGGTCCCAGTAATGCCTCCCATTTCATGTACATTACTTTCAGAATGGGAAATAGAAGTGCCTTGTTCAGGTAAAAGAAACAACTGAATCTGCTTTTCTGAGGTAGAGAACTGAGCCAAAAATTTTAACCAGCAGGAACAGGAATTAGATTGAACAACAGCGATAAGTTGTTCAAATACGAATGCAGCAGTAGACCATGCCCCCTGACAGGCAGCAGTTTTTCCAGCCTCATATGAACACCAGTAACTGCTCGATCCTAACATCTTCTTTGCACAATCAAGAGTAAATTTATCAAGCTGACGAATGGAATCCATGTAGGAGAGACTCAAGCATTTACCAAGAGACATCAGTCCGTCCATCCTATTTCGTAAGCTGATAAAGGTAGAATGCACATGCAATAGAAGAAAGTAGTTCATCCTGGTGTAATTACTAAAATAGCTGATTTGGCATATATTTTCTGCTTGAAGTTTCATAACATCCAAATATTGGCTGGTTTCAGCATTAGTTTCTTCAAGGTCTTGCAAGCAAGCTACCACAATTTTTGACACATAGAGCATGAGTTTTGACTCAACCAGTCTCTTCCCATGGCTACCAAACTCTGCCACCTCATGATTTGACAAGCCAGTTTCCCCTGAATCTACAACTTTGTTCAGCATCTTCATCAGTTTATCTATAAATAAACATATATTATTCAGCACTAGGCAATGAAGGTACGAATGCTTTTCAACCAGGTTAAATAAAGAGCGGAACAAACTTTTAACCTCAGGCTCGGCAACAAAATCGGGCTGATGATTACCCACTTTAGGTGTCACCAGTAAAAGGATACGATCTAAAACAAAAGAGATCACCTGGAGAGCCAGGATGGGACCAGTTCCACCTGACATCATATCCACTCTTCCCAAAACCTTTCCAGAAATATCAGCTAGAACACTAATAGCTAATACTCTGGCTGACACAATGGATGATTGTAGCATACTGTTAACAACTACCAACAGCTTGTGAAAAAGTTCAGGAATCTCCATGCAAGAAATGATC
This sequence comes from Petrea volubilis, assembly GCA_026212405.1. NCBI lineage: Eukaryota > Viridiplantae > Streptophyta > Magnoliopsida > Lamiales > Verbenaceae > Petrea > Petrea volubilis. Next base: position 20,632,308 of record CM047879.1, on the reverse strand, counting down.
GACATATTAAACAGAAGGATCTGCAAAATGCTACATGTTAGATACTCCACCAAAACAATGAGGCCAAATTCAGTAATTCAGGCATGCAAACACCTTATGCAAGATTTTTAAAGCTTCAATCTGCAGTGTTGGCTGAAGTTCAGATCTCTGCAATATGGCAAATAACTTGTCGACTGTGTCTGTAGTTGACGAAAAATTACAAAGTCCTCTTGCTAAGACAAAGCGATGGCATCTTAATGATGTAGTTTGCAAGTCCAAAGATCTCTCTTCACTTAGAAACAATGTAAGCAATTCTATCTGCAACCAAAAGAAATAAATAATCAAGTAAACAGTATAACAGAAAACGAGCAAAAACGATGCAAACAATCTCATCCATACCACAATCATTATAGTCTATGGCAAACTTCTCCCAGATTAGCTGGATTTGAACAATGCTTATATCTCACATATCTTAGTTTTTCATTTAAACCACCATACTTCTGATTGTAATGAACTGTCAGCTAATAAAACAGTACTGTTAAGTTCATGGTACGAAACTACACAATCAAGTTAACAAATCTTGGTGCCTAGTATCCGGGAAGAATCTATTACTCAAATATATATTCAAACCACAATTCTGTTTCTTTTAATTTTGTTGTTTCATGTTTCGTTGTTCTGTCCTTCCCTATCCTCTTCCACTCTCAAATAATTCTTAGGTTTCATTTCATGGGTGGGTGAGAGGTAAGAATTTTCCTAGTGTTGTTGTCCAGGTTTGAGAAGTTGTATGAGCAAGCACCAGAACTAAATCAGTTAAATCGATAAGCTGAATAGGCACCTGAGCAGGAATCAGAAGCATCCACCTTGAAGCAATTTGAGAAAGTGAAATCAGCATCACAGCTGAGAAGTCATCTTCTGAAGAATCCATCAGAAGCTTTAAACCTGTCTATAAGAAGCATCTGTAAGAGTTGGAAAATATCACTCTAAATCAGCAAAAAGCATATCTCAAGAATACATAGTTGCTTTACATAGCACAAGGCATCTTATTCATCATGATGTTCATGAAACTTGAAAGGTAATAGAAACTGGATTAATTGCAAATTTGTCTACTATTTTTTTTCCCCAGACTTTTTTCTGTTTTCCAAAAACTAGCTTATTGGCCTCAATATTCAGTCAGTAAGAAAGACCCAAGTCATGGCATAGCCTACTATCCTTTTGTAGTTCTACAGAGGTGGAAAGATGCTGAACCTTATAAGCCTTATCTGCAAGTGAAAATGAGCACCACAGTTTGGCAAACACTCGTCCTCCTGCTAACTTTACACCCCTTGATACCTCGCGGGATAAAACAGTTGTAGCAAGTATCTCCAAGAAAACATTAGCGAAGTCATCTAACAATTCAGACATGCATCCAGCAGCAAACAAAGCAGCCTTCACCTGCAGATTAGTGGGTGGAGATTATATATTTTATTTGGGGGGAAAAAAGAAAAAAGAAAGAAAACAGAGAGAGAAAGAAGGCGGAGGAGGAGGAGGAAAGGAAAAGTAAAAGAAAAAGAAAGAAAAATCAGATTTAAACAGGATCAGATTTGGTGAGAGTGTTAGCCAGTACATGCACAGAGCATGAACAGAAAGCCATTACACGAATAACGAAGTAACAAACTATTTATATGAGCGAAAACCAGGAATCTTCAGAAAATTGTAAATAACGGTTATAACATTTTCCAAATTCATCAAAGTTTTAAATCACCCACAAAGAATATCAGGAACGCTTTCTGCTCTTTTCCTTCCAGAAAAATGGGAAACTGCAGCTTTGTTCTTTTTATTTCAAAAACAAATCTTTTCATTTTGTTCTATTTGAAACTCAAAAATTGTCTGTGTTTTACCCACTTCTTAACACAAACACCAGACTAGGCAAATCATCTAAATTTAGAACTAATAGACCACAAGACAGGAATAGCTTTTGAATTCACAAATCTTCATGGTTAGGTTCTTTAACGGGTCAAAGTTTATTTAATATTCTGCATGCGAACTTTTCAAAATTTAAGAGTGAAGACTCCGAAAGAATCAGCAATAGAGTAGAGACATTAGTTTGGGCCAAATATAGATACTAGTAGGAAGAAACTATGGAATATAACTTTAGTTATATTACCAATGGTGCTAAGCATTTCTATCAGCAGTCCAGTGAGTTAAATATTCCTAACATTGAACAGAGGCAGAGCTACATAGTCATGACAGCGGTCCTTGGAACGCACTCAATTTTGAAAATTTTCATTTTATATGTACTTGATAGTGAGTTGAAAATTCCTAACATAGAGCATTGGCGGAGCTACATGGTCATGACTGGGGTCTTTGGACCACACTCATTTTTTATAACTCAAGGAAACACTAAATTCTAGAAACCAATATAGAGAATACATTCCCTTTCCTTTGGTCCGTAACCGTACCTCAAGAACATCATCAGACACCAAAGTCGACAGCACAATATACCGGATATCTGGACAATCTTTCGCAAAATAAGCCCAACAACCAAACAGGAATAATGCCAACGCTCTTTCTTCAACATCCCCTTTATCAAACACTTCCTTCACTCTGCTCAACAGTTCCAAGTAATTCTCCAATCTACCTTTGCTCAATACACCTTCCCCAGCTCTTTTCTTCCTCTTTTTCATTCTTAAAAACATCTTCACAACCCCGCTTTTAATCTCTTTGTTCCCCAACCTAAACGCATCCGCCAAGCGTAGGAAAATCGCATTAAGGAAAAGCTTATCCTCGCCTGGGATCAAGCCAAACATTCTGTACTCCGCAACCGATAGCTCCGGCTCGCTCTCCCACAACTCGAGCCGCCTGCCGATCTCCTCCACTGCTTCAATGGATTTACCTAAACAACAATCACAGTAATCAATACTTCAAATACACACACATAACAGAAATATGAGTACAATGTTATCTGTATAGTCACCTGGTTTTCGGGAACGAAGGCCTTTCTCGAGCTGAACGCTCCATTCCATGGCGCAAGCCGCCGGGGTTTTCTCCATCTTTTCAAACAGCAGAAATTAGACAAGTTTTGGCGGGAGAGACCTAATTGTACGAACACAACGACCAGGTCGGCGCCGGAGGAGTCGGGTTTCAATTTTCCTCTACAAACTACAGAAAATAAACTTAGTTTCAACTTTCCCCTCTTATTAATATATTTTTAAGAAAATTATAATTTAATAATTTAAAGCACGTAATCTAAACTATATTAACTATTAACATGAAATAATTATAATTTTTACTGGTTAATTACGTACCTCTTTTTGTACTCTCATGGGACATAATTCCCCTCTTTTTTTTTTTTTGGTCATAATATGTGAATGTCTTTCGTAATTTATTTTGTTAGTTTATTTATAAAAAAAAGAAATTAATAGCTAAGTATAAAAGTTAATTATGTTATTTTATATTAAGTAAAATATATATATTTGTTCACTTTATATTACTAAGGTTTAAATAAAATTATAAAATAATACTTTCTGATAGTTTACTTCAATTTTCTTTTATTCTATTGATAACAGGAGCAAAGTGCTTTAACGTAATTATATTCCTGTAATTTAATGAAGCAGAGGGCTTGTTTTGGGAGTCTAAAGGATTGAATTGATTGATAATTTAACATGTGAGTAAGATAACCAAAAAGACATTTTATAAGCTTCATAAGAAAGTTGATGATGCATTTTCACCTCGCTCCATTTTCATTGCAATTTTATAAGCTTCATAAGAAAGTTGATGATGCATTTCACCTCGTTCCATTTTCATTGCAATTTGATTCATTGCCGAGTTTTGGGTTTCCATTATCCATTCTAGAATCAACAGGTTGATCAACAACAATATTTCATTTTCTTCAGAAAAGAAAACATTGTTCATTATTGTAGATTTACAATGGAGCATTAGAGAATCACACATTATACAATCCTAACTATAGAGGAGAGGACGTTCGTTGTTCTGTCTTTAGTTTGGCGACTGGATCAGCTCATCTGCTACACTGCTCCAATATAGCAAATTAAGGATATAGAGCATCAGCTCTTCAATGTTTCTCTTACGGCTAACAACTGATTGCAGTGCCCAACCCAGTTTTCCAGCATATGCAAGTATATCAAAGAACGGGTGGCATCCCATCACGCCCTATGAGTGCCTTAGGCGAACAACTCAAATAAGACACATGTTTGCAAATAAGGAGCTGTCAAAGACAACAACGGGAACATGCATACCAAACATACCGATATGAGACTTTCTGAAAAGGCCTACTTGTATATCCACTCTTTTGCACGGCCCCCAGACTCATCCATATCTATAAATATGCTTACTGCCTGCAGCAAAGACGCAAATATTTAGCTATTAGCATCATTAGATTCATTACAACATATCCAACAAAACCCGTTAACGTTGACAATGAACTCGGTTATTTCTCTCTCTCTCTCTCTCTCTCTCTCTCTCTCTTAATTCATTTTCAGAAGACAAAAATCAAAACTTTGATGCCTCATGTTGGTATTCTCTTTTAACTGAGGGTTACTACCTCATTGAGATTGTACAGAACATGGTTTACATTTTACAAGAGTGGGGACCAATAGAGAGAGATGGAATGAACATCATTGCTTATCAGAAAGAGTGACTTGTGAAAGAGAAAGCCGCATTAAAAGACACAAATGTTATTTTTGAGAAAATAAGAACTTATGTAACAATCTCTGGAGAAGACTAGCCAGAAAAGTTATCTGTTGCCAAGAACAATAATGCAGAACAACCACATTTTGTTTGGGAAAGAAAATTAGATTCACGGCTTGAAATTTAAAAACTCGGCCTTACAACTTTGATGAAACTATTATTTACCTTTAAAGAGAAAATACTCGTGCAAGGCGCTACTGAACCTACTTACTGATATCGGAATGCAAAATAAATCAAGATTCAAGGGTTTACCTTTCCTATCCGAGGTCGTTCTTTCAACTTCTCGAGACAGTTTCGGACATGTGAGACAGCTCCCCAACATTTTAAAGTATTTGCCACATCATCAAGCCTCAAAATGTACTCTTCTTCAGTCAGTGGAAAGGATCTCTTGGGCAGTGCAAACGAGATTGAGATGCCAAACAAGCAAAATAAACATTTCATTTAATCCACCCAAGCACAACCCATACGGTAGTTTGTCAGACAGAACATATGGATTATACACGAGTACCTAGGTGAATTATACATTAAGATTTCATATTTGGTGAAGAAAAGTGATGAACTAGATTTTGTTTTTTATTTAAGCCATCAATAAGAAATAATTCTCTTCGTTATGGTAGCAAACTTCATAATTTCAAAATTACTGGCCAACTGCACCATGTTCAAGTACTCATATTTAATTGCAGCATAAGGGAATAACAACCTAATACAGTATAGACCAACTGAGAACACAGCTCACCTGCTCC